>SCLD01094149.1:0-12128 GCA_004367895.1 Oikopleura longicauda | reverse complement strand
TGAAATTGTACGAAAAATTCGAATATCCGGAAAATATAAATCTTACTAGCAGGCAAATTGAGTTACAGGCAAATAACTATTTACCACGTGAGTACGGGAGACAGACCAATGATATAACGATAATGTTGATTATATAATGCAAGCAATTACCACAATAGGTTCAATTTGTTACGTCATGATAGAAGTCACCGATACATTTACTACAGAATCCAGTACCATAAATATCTGCGAAAATAAGTACACATCAAATTTGGGCAAAACCACGAGTACGATCTCTATGAAACTTCGCAATTTCACAACATTTTAATATTTCTCATACTATTGAAGTTTATAGTACGAACATGGAATGATATTATCAGTATATCAGATTCATGCATTTTTTCCCTTTTCTAAATACTAAACAAAATCTTCCTTTCTCGTCATAAATGATTCCATGGTACGTAACGGAACGAACTTGAACAAACTAACGAAAGACAATAAACTACAAATATTTGAATAAGGTACCTTGCAATAAATTTGATTTCTAAAACCTCGTCATTATATTCATGTCGGCCATATTCGTTGCCGGTAGTCCCAAAATATGCAATGTCATATAATGAACAGGATGATTGAAACACATTTATGTTGGGAATGTTGTTTTATTGTCTGTAGTGGCAGCTTAATAACTTGCAAGTAATACGTCCATTTAAACAGGAGGTTTATATGGATCCTTCAGAGTCTATCATTGGTAACTAATTGTAAATACGGCATGATAAGAGCATCTGGAAAAGAAAATGGGTGGATTTGCATTAGAGATATACACTGGGTCACAAGCCGATGTATGACGTTTTCCAAGTTAATAATTTCGTTTCTAAGTTAATAATAATAACGTTTTCGAAGTAAACTAGTGTATCGCACTAATGTATCGTATCAAGAGACTAATTTAGGATTTTTGAGAAGTAATTTTGCCAATAAAGTAGATGGTATGAACTGTGACATAATTACCATTTCTTCGTGCCTTCACTTGGACTTCATCTAGACAGCAGTTTTTGATTAGCATACCAAGATCCTTCATAAGTTTTGCCAAAATATTGACGCAGTTGTCATTTTCCTGTCTGGTGAGTGATATATCGACACATGGCTATTAAATTAAGTTATAAACGAACGTTACAATAGCTCTGGATGTTACAAATATAGTAAATAATTACCTCGTAGAATCCCAATAAACGACATTCTTTGGGAGCAGGGATGAAAAAGCATTGATCAGCATATGCGGGTATAAACTCGGAGATGACACTGTACACTTCATGGATATTGGTCGAACAAAAGGCTATAAAAAGTAAAATATTAGCGATAAATCGTACGATAAAACTTGTTACCTCCAAAATTACGTTCCGACTCTGTAAACATGTGGCTAACGACTTCTAGTCTGTAATCGGTGTGTCGCCATGCAGTTTGATTCTCATCCAGCAATTTGAACCCGTGTGAAATGATCGTGGTTGCATGCATAGTGTACTTTGAAGCGAACTGTTTTGCGTTGTGGAATGTGAGAGCGGGTTTGTATATACCGGATGGCAGTCGTTGATGATAACCCATGTTTCTATATTCCAAACTATATAAAAAATGATGTTAGAAACGGAATGTATGGTAAATAAATAATAAGAAAATAATAATAATGCTATAAATAACTCACTTAGTATGATTCAAAGACCGATTGCCAGCATGGAAATGTTTTGGATCCTCTTCGGTGCGAGTGTCTAGTCGTTGTACACTTCTAACTCTGACCATATTGGTTTTTGGGTCAGTTTCAACTATACGTTTGCTGCTGGTTTTACGATAATCAGATGAAACACGACGAGTGTTTGGTGAGTCGAGTCGTACACTTGAAGTCGATCTGGAGGACGATGAAGGACCCGCTTGTGAAGTTGAAGAAGAAGACGTAGAAGAGGCAGAAGCATGAGCAACAGTTTTGGCCAGTGGTGGTGATTTGGCAGTACGAGAAGGCATTGTCGAGCAGGGGACGGGCTCAGACGACTCTATTTTCACAACATTTTCTGTGACTGGTGGTACAATGGCATCGACAACTGGAGATTTGGTTACCTTTGGCGGAACGGTAGGCGCCGATGGAGGATCTGGCTTTTTGAAAACACCATCATCAGAAGCTACTACGGTTTTATGAGTCTTAGTTAATGGGTAATATGATGGTGTTGTCTCCGGAGGTGATGATGGACTCGGAACGGTTGGAGTCGGAGTTGTCGTACCAGGTGCTGGTTCTGTAGCCACATTTGCAAGAAAACGTTTGTTGCGCTTTTCACGGATGGTCTGTAAATCTATATTGGAGGGGGACGTAACAACTGAGGCAATGGGAAGGTCTTTGACGGCAGTTTTTGGCTTTTTTGAAACAGGTTGATCGTCGGATTTTGAAGTGTCGGAAGTGGTACGAGTCTTGGTCGGTCTTTTTGCTGCTCTTGGAGGAGTTTTCACCTTGGTCGGGGCCTTGAGCTTTTGTACAGCCGTAGATCTGGTAAGGCGTCGATCACATGGCTTATCCTTAGTCTCTGCTGGGTCGTCAACTAAAGATTTCCATGGAATAACCGGAGGTGAAGTGACTGTAGAGGGTTTGGGAGTTGCAGATGGGCTCGGAGATAAAGGTTTGGTACCAGAAACAGCTAAAATGATGAATTAGCGAAATAATAGAGTCAATAAATAATAAACCAACTATGTAACTAAAATAGACAAACCCAACCGTTATATGCTTATGAAGTCACTTACTTTCTGTCTTGATGGTTGGAGTCTCGGTCGAACTTGCACTCGTTATCGAACTCACAAATATGACATCATCATCATCGGCATCTTCAGTGGCAACAGCTGTTGGTAGATTCTCCTTATCCTTGTTTTTATCAGAATTGATTGACACAGTATTGACCGTTACGCTTCGAGATTTGGTGACACCACCTACATGTAACTTCGACACATCCGTACGAGGCAATGATGAGACTATAAATTTAGGTAAAGCAATGAATATATAGTCATTGTACGATATAGAAAATAGTTAAAGACATACCTTTCGTCTGATCATTCTGTTGTGAAACCTGTAGAATAGTTGCAGATTGACCAGCCTGCACCTGAGGAGTGTGTCGTTCCAAAAACTCTGATTCTATAAGAAAATAAATTATGATAATGATTAAAAAGTAATATTAAAAGTGACTCTGTAATATCCAAAATTTAGAACTTACTAATTGAAATAGCTGGTGGATGAACCGATTCTGACAATTCGGGATTATAGGCAACTTTTGTGCCCACACAGTCATTGCCACCATCGCAGTCAGTGTAACAGCCTCGGCGACAACGGTATAAGTACGTCTTGCAATGAGTCAACAGAAATGCAGCCCGAGGGCGTTCCGATGAGTCACTCATTCTCTGGTCTAAAAAAGAGAAATTATATATAAATACATATAGTAATTATCAGCATAGCATGTCAGTCATAATACTAACGGTATTGATTTGGCATGTAAACCAGCAAAGCAAGCAAATAGTACCCAAGTTGTCTCTGATTGAAAATAATATAAAATCGTACGATATGAAAAAGTGTGTAAATATGAATATTCTATCTCGTGTACCAAGTAAAACTTGCAGAAAATGTAATTTTGAAATTTTCTCTGATTCTGAACTTCGAAAAGCAGTTAATAAAGGGAACAGAAATAGCGCCTCAAATTTTTTCAGACTCATGGTCACCAGAGTAATAGTGAGTCAGAATGGCAAACAAAGCTCCGAAAAAATAATGCTCGTCATGCGCGGGATATTTGAAAGGGGCAGTGACGGTACCGAAAATAAACTGTTCGAAAAAGAAATTATGAAAATTACAAAAACATATTACTGTAGAGAAACGTTACCACACTACAATATTAACAGTACATTCTTTCAGATTAAGAGAAACGGTAAATGGCGTACAACGGTTATAACGGTGGAGGATATGGGGGTAGACCTAGGTCTGATTCTAGAGGAAGATTTCCGGATGAAAATTATGGTCGAGAAGGTTATGGTAGAAGAGAAGGTATGGGGTACAGAGGTCACGATGACAGAAGAGATGGAGGAGGTAGTTTTCCCAACAGTAACTTTCAAGGCAGCTCTGGGTTCAAAGGACCACCAAGTTATCCAAATGCGGGTTATGGAGCACCACCAAGAGATTCTGGCCCACCACGATTTCAAGGTAGTTAATGAGTCTAAACTTAAAAGTACGATTATGAATTTAGTATGGGAGAGCAAACAAAACTGGTATAGTGAATGGGGCTCAAAGTTTACCGTACCAGAGGAAGCAAAACAACGTAACCCTCATCCTGATGATATTGTCATGGTAATGTTATGGAACTGTAATTGGTCACAAGCTGATCTTGACCACTGGAGTACCTGGAGTGGAGACGAGAGTGAAGGGAAGCGAATGTTAAGGGAGTTCTGTACGGTCAAAGTACAACCGCATCAGAAAAATCAAGCGACTAAAAACTGGGACAAGGCTGGAATTTTTCCAAATGAAATCAGTCAGTTGAATGATAACTCTGAACAATGGAAAGTAGAGAAGCATGATACGATTAATGAAGTACGATTTGATAATATGTTTGCGGCACTCAAATATTGCCTGGTGTACCATAACCGTATCTGTGAAAGATCACAGTGGAAATCCATCATATTGCTTGAATTTTTGGCAGATTCAATTGTACCTCAGAATTTTGTGAGAACCAGAGAATTCTATGTCACACTTTCTGAAAGAGAAGACTTTGTCGGAAAACTCAAGAAAGCTTGGAACGACCCCAGGTTCAAAACATGTACTGATCGATTTGAAGCAAGTACGCAAATTCGTAATCTGGAAATGCGACGAAGAAGTAAGAGTGATCCGTTATTCGAAAATCTTGACCTTCATCCACTTTTCGGGCTCAGAGTAGAAGATTTACAAAACAGCTGTTACCAGAAAGCCAGTCGTTTCCTCCAGCTCAACAAAGAGTACGCTAAAGATAAATATCAAACTGAGTACATTCGCTCCCAAAAGGAATTTCATCACGCTCCAATTCCATGGATGAACAGCATGTTTCAATTCATCCCAATGTTAGAAGACGGTACACCAAAAGTCATAGGCTGGGATAATGACAGAAAGAAAACGATACCGAGACACGTACCAGATCTGATGAGGGCATTAGCTGGTTCTGATCACCTTGAAACCATGTTACACACTATGACAGCTGAAGAAAACCAGAAAATGTACATTCGAATTAGGAACAATATTCTCCAAATGTTCTCCTTCCCAAAAAGAGTTCCCGGTACTATTCAAACATATAATCAAGATTCCAATAGAAATGAATACAAAGCCAGTGTCAACATATATGATATGTCAAAAACGGCGGCAGGCCCCAGTACCAGCTCGGACAATGGTGCCATGAATAATAGCGTACAGAAAGCGATCACATTGGGTACCGAAAATTCCACCAAGAACACCACACTCTCGAACAGGCTCGATGATACTGTGAATATGGTCAAAATTCTGTTGAAAGGGTATAATCAACATGCAAGCGCTCTGGCAGTAATGGAAAAGGAAGTAGAATGTGCGAAAAACGGGTTAGTGGCGGTAAACACGTGTGTCTTTTCTGAAAAGGCGAGAACTCAAGTCATTGACCATGGAGTATTTGCAGATGCAATAGGAGCACATGCTGATAATGATATTCTTCACGCTTATAACGAATTAGCCGTACTAAGAAAACACACCAAAAACATTGAAAAAATGGTGCATAAAAACAACAAAATGATTGAAGGAGCATCTTGGGAGGAATTTGTAAGCAAAGCCAGTGAAATGCATGCCAGTAATACTAATAAAACGGCTGAACAAAAGAATAAAGGTATATATAATAAAACTTTTAAAACACTATGGTATATTTCAGGATTGGTTATTGAGGATGTTGAAGAATGTACCAGTAAAAAAGTCAAAGTTTATCGTTCCAATAATGAATTGTGCATCGTACGACGTAATAAGCGAAGATATGACTCTGACTCTGATGAGGAAGACAAGAGATATGAGGCTTTGAAGTCGGTTCGAGCAGTGGAACCAGCTAGAGCATATCTCAAGGTCATCGAAAAATGTGGAGTTTTCTATGCTTTGAAAGAGAGGAGAGATAGAAAGGAAAGGATTAAAACGCTTAAAACGCAGGGTACTGAATTTAATTTTTATTCACCGGCACCTAAGAAAATCAAGCTTATTGAGTACCAGGAAGCAGAGTGGGAGAAAACCGATTATGAAGCATGGGGAGAAGATTCACCTGATGCAAAGAGTCATAATGAAGTTGGAGATGAAGGCGAAGCCCCCGCCGAGATAATTAGACCGATCAACAAATCCCCCACCGTAACAGAACCAGAAGAAAGTACTGAAACCGCCCAAGGGGCACCAGTTGTAATAAACGAGGAAGCGCCACCAGAAGTACAGAGAGCCGGTGAAGGGGCAGTAAGTACTGGTATACATATTGATGTTGATCTCAACAGCAGTGGAGCTTTAAATGAAAGCAGTTACAGTGAACTCGATGAGCAAGAAGTTAGCGGAATTGTCGCGGACTTGGTCAAAAACGCGGGATTAGACAAGAAAAGTCTCGACAATATGAGAAATAAAACGAAATTCACAAAAGACTTGGCACCCGGTACTACAACATGGCCCTCCGAAGAGGATATAAAAGCGGCGCAGAAAGCGAAAAAGAAAACCAGAAGTAAGACCATCAGTAATAATACTCTGAAGTACAAATGGAGATACCTGGCCACAATTTATGTAGCGTACACTAGAGAGCTTCTAATAACGTACAAGGAAAAGAATTTGGCAGATTGTAAAAAGTACTTTGGTAACCTCCCAAAAGAAAGTAATGAACGACTGAAAGATTTAGAACACACATTGGTGGGCATAGACAAAATCTATGAGGCAGCTATGGATCTCAATCATCTTATGGCATGGGCAAATACGCCAGAGGAAAGACTAGCAGAGGTCATCAAAGGTATGGTGATACCTCAGATCACGGAGGAATTGCTAAATGTGATCATGCACAACTACGAACGGCAAACTGGAGCCAAAATTCCTAATTTCGGAACGAGTACACAAACCAACAATATCATGATCACCAAATACCTGAAAGTTTTATTGTGGGGCAACGTACGAAAAACGACCGGAAAACCGACACAGACAACCATGTTGAATTTTGCCAAGTCAAATGTAACAACCCCGAGTACTAACAGAAGACTTAAAAATAGTATGAACAAGAGTAACACGAAAAATAAATATATTGACTCAACTCCGATCAGTCGAAAAGATAAAATTGGAGGTAAACGACCACTCGTATTTGACACACCAGAAGGAAAACTGGCCAAAATAACCGAAGGTGAAGACATCCAGAGGGTTCCTAGTACACCAGCAGCTCAAAAAGAAAGTGATCATAACATTGATGAAGTCCCCCACGTGGCAGGAATGGGTCAAATAATGAGTCTGGTTGCCTCGGGAATTATCATATTAGGAATTTATCGATTAATCAATAAAAGTACGGCTAACACGATTATAAAGTACGCATGTTTCTTAATGGTATTATTTATTATAGCATATGACCTGTTCATCAGATATATGAAACAATTTTGTAAGGGGATAATCGTATTTATGATTTTAACACTCAAAGTATATAATGCTATCAGAAATGTTAGTTATAATCCTATTAAAAGATACGCAAAGCGCTTCAACAAACGGAGGCGGACTCTAGCATCAACTTGTAAAAGAGCCAAAAACAAACTGTACAATTTACATAAACTGCCCAATTACCTGTCGAATATCTCCACTGTAGTCAACGAGTTAGCCAAAGAAAAAAGTACCCCGCACCCGCCTCCGCAACTAGAAATAAATAGTAAGATTATTTTTGATTCCCCAGGGAAAAGAAAAGGAAGTAAAAATAATAAAAACGGAAAACAAAATATGATAAAAAATTTTCAGAAAAGATACGCCAAGTACGATAGCACCATCACCAGTAACATAGCAGACGATCATGAGCAAATTGAAAGTACACGTACAGATGAGAACGATATTGAAATGGAGTACGAATTTAACACTGTACAGAGCACGAGAGAAAATGACAGGAGTACCATCGGACCGGATGGAATAAGAAGAGTATTCTTAATTAATAAACAAAATAATAAGGCAGAGTTTGACAACGAGAGGTACTTTGAGTTGCAAAAGCGTAAGGCGACTCTATTTGATCCGTGTTCGGCATCCACCATGCCAATTGAGTTTCAAACTAAAGAAAGAATGGAGGACATCGTGGAAGACCGGATGCAAATTGAAAAGGAAAATTTCGTTCCAGAAAGTGAGGAGATCAAAAAGATTGTACATAAAATCAAAAGGGAAAAGGATCGGAGAAGAATCAATAAAGAAAAAGGTAAGAATATAACCAGAAACACTATCATAGCGCAAAAATTAAATGTAATATCTGTAAATCTGAATCAGCCTATGCACCAATTAGGAAAATTATTTGTAAACTATAAAAATGCCCATATCATCTGTGTAAATGAATTAAGGGAGGACATAAATATAATCAAAAATAAAAGGATAATAAATAAAAACTGGGATGTATATACGCACAAACCAGTGTACGTTAAAAATAAAAGAATGGTCCTCAGTGCGATTTTCGTAAGAAATAACCTAGGCATAAAAGTAAAAGTTAAATATGAACAAGCACCTTTCACAGGAATATATTGTGAAATTCCATTGAAAGACAAAAAGTACTTTGGCATGAACATATGTACATTCTATAAATTTCACCCGAAAAATGATATTTCTAGTGCGCTCAAACTTTATAGCAAAGATGCTCATAATAACTACTTTCTTCAACATTTTCGTAATATCATTAAAATACAGTACAAAGTACCAAGCATATTGACTGGTGACATTAACACACAAATTCACAACTCGAGAGGACAAGATAATAAGTTTTTCGTACGAAAGTTTAAAGATCTCAGTAATCAATATGTGGATCTGGTATATAAAAACACTAACATCCCGAACAAAAGGGCAAAAAATGCCGATCCAACACAGTCACAAATTGACGTATTTTTAACCAAAAACTTAAGCACAGCGACTGAAACATTCATACAAGAACCCGGGGATGCCATGTGCTATAATGATGGTCACGACGTGCTAAACGGTACTTTTAATATCATAACGGAATATGAAAGCAAAGTGAAAGAAATTCAGATCACACGATATCCTGAAAGAGAGGAAATTTATGATGCGACGGAAAAAGAATTGAAGAAAGTACTACCTGAACTGAATGAAGAGTACGAAACATTAATGAAAGCGATTAAAAATGATCCCTGTATAAAAAAGTGTAACTGTACTAATGCAAATATTCTTACTGATGATGGCGCTAGAATAAACACGTATACCCCAAAAATAATTAGTCTACTAGAAAAAATTATTAAGGATCGTACGGTTATCGAAACTATTGTTATTGATGAAAACAAACCACTAAAGGTAAACTCTAAACTCACACGCAGTCTCAGAAATGAGATTAACCAAATGCACAACGTAATTGCAAACGACTCTACTGTACTATTGAGTGGTAAAGTCTACGAGTACTACAAAGACCTGAAACTGACTTATAAAAGGCTTATGGCGAGCGAAAATAGGAAATATATTGCCAAAAAATTTGCGTTTGATAAATTAAATATCAATGATGAATTTAAATTTAACAAAGAATTTAATTCGGAAAAAACTTTGATGAGAGGAAAAACCGGGAATCACACTGCGCAAGAACTGGCAGATTATTTCCAATCATTACAAAAATCTACAGCTACAAATTTAGGTAACATGACGAATAAACAGCATTGGGAAGAGCTTATCCAAAAAATGGAACCATCAAAATGGGAGTTAATGGAAAGAGGAACAGGTAAATTTAATAGCTTGAGGCACATCCTTAGTGAAGTCAAGGAATTTACAACTAGTGCAGATTCTAACTTATGTGGACGTACGATAGGTTCTATGCCAGCTGAAATTCTAGAACCCCTACTTATAAACATGATGAAACTTGACGTACTATTAGGTGAATACCCAATAAAGGATAAACATAATTCCATGGTACGCATTAACAAATCCAGTCATAAGGATCCCACTGCGATAGAAGCAAATAGGATGCTACAGGTACCCACAATCTTAGCGAGCATGAGAGGGAAATGGATTTCGGCAAATATTGCTAAATATGCAGATGAATTTGGGATAGTACCAGAGGAACAGCACGGTTTCAAAAAGAAACATAGTTGTAGTACAGCAATGGCTGATATTTTAATGAAACATCACAGTACACCGGAGGGTTTCAGTACTTACATGCTCATGATAGACTTCAAAAATGCGTTTGGGACAGTAATGCATACATTGATAAAGAGTAGATTTTCGAAATTCGTAACGTGCTATTTTCTAAGGTATCTTTGCGGTGAATTAGATGATAGGACAGCGGTCGTTAGAGAAGGTAATATGTTCAGTAATATCATTAAGCATATAGCGGTTGGACTACCACAGGGATCTGCACTAGGACCAATTGGTTTCAATTGTATGTCAGGGACGATTACCCAAGTCATAAAAGGTGTGCCTGGAGCAAGTATTACATTATTTGCTGACGATTGTATAGTACTGATGACGAAACCAAATATGGCAATGGCAAAAGAAGCGACCCAAGTAATAATGGACAGTGTCTCAAAATGGTCTGATCTCAACGGACTAAGACTAGCACCGGCTAAATGCAGTTATATGATACTAGGTAAGGAAGGAAATAGCAGTATTGAAGTAACAATAAACGGTGAAAAACATAATATAATGCAAGAAAATAGCATAAAGTACCTCGGTTTTCGCTTCGATCACAACTTAAATTTTAAGAAACAAATCAATCACTTGAAAAGTAAATTAGTGGAAATACGTACCAGTATGATTAATGTGATGTCAGTTATTGATAGAGAAAAAGCGTGTAAAGTAGCTAGGGCATTGATATATGGTAATTTGAATTATGGGGCGGAAATAATGCCTATACAGACTGATAAAACGTACAAAGAGATTGACAGAATGATAGTACAGATTATTGAAGACATTTATGGCTGGAAATCCACCAAAACCAATCGTACCAGTTATAGAAAAGCATTCCAAGAAGCAGGATGGCTAAATTACAAAAATTTGCATGAACTATGCATTCTTCGTTTCCTAAACAGAGTACTTACGAACGGAAAGCCAAATCATCTTTTTGAGAAAGTCGCAAAAATGTTTTATTGGCAAGAGGGCACTAAGCATTTTAAGAGAGTAAATTTCGACTCTGGAAAAGCAGAGGCAGAAAGGATATACAGGATAGGAGAGGGGCAATTACAAACCATGATTATAAAAGAAATAAACAAAGACGGGAAAATGTTTCCTTATAATGCCGTACCATTATTTAATGACTTACCACTATACATAAGGGAGACGATAGGTACCGATGATTTTGCTGAGATGTTAACAGGGCATTACAAGAGGAAATGTCAACATAGAGTGAATAAAGACCCAAAAAATTGCTCGGGTTGCATCGAGAAAGCATTTTTAAATGCACCAGTAGACATCGAGTACACAGGCAAAGGATTACAATTTGATGCAGTTAGTTGGGCAGCATATCGGGCAGATGCTAGAACCATGGAAGATGTAGGCAACGTACTAAAAAATGTAGCAAAAAGCATAAATCTGAGCATAAAACAGGATGAGGTATGGAAAAAATTAGTAAAGGTCGAAAACACTCTATGGGAAGAAAAAAAGAGTACTGACGTAATAAAATACAGTAAAAGATAATTGATCATAAAGTACAAATAGTGTAAAAACCAGAAACCAAGTCCCGAGCATAACAATGAAATAATGAAAAAAGAGGAAATAAAAACAGTAATTGAACCCTATCACGTACATGTATAAATAACCCTTGTCATATAATTATTCACAACTAGAACGGGACAAGAAAAAGTGAACAGGAAAATAGAAATTCCAACTGGTAAACATAACGTATATAGGTTCTCATACAGTAATTTAGGATTTTATGGCATCAATGACTCCAGTTTCAAACGGTACTTCATATGGAAAGGAATTGGAAGTA
>SCLD01094138.1:0-12129 GCA_004367895.1 Oikopleura longicauda | reverse complement strand
ACAGTGTAAAGCGCGCGGTTGTTAGTCTAGTGACTAATAAACAGCGTGTCTTCGTAACAAGAGCAGCTGCTTGTGTTGGAGGTGGTGTTGTTGTGTTGTAGGTGTTGCTGTTACCGGGAACAGATCTCTGTTACCTTTATAGAATTTCTATACGACCTAAAGAACCGTAAATCACTTTTACGTTGTCTGTGGACAAATAATTCTCTAAGTGATTTCCGGTTCGTATTTTCCAAATACAATTGCTAATCGCGCCATAGCGCCTACGCAGTCCGCTAGACTTTCTAGCTTTGACTAAATGATTAGTCCTAAGAGTTAATAGCGTGATCACGCTTAGAATGCGTGCGTGACCCCTCTGTAACTATTTATAGCGCTATTGTAGTTGGAAAATTGCAACGCAATAGAAATTCTGCCTGGGACTAAACGGATTCCAAATCTGGAATTTCTTCAAAGGACTCATCCTCTTCGATGAAGACACTATCGTCCAAAAGATCATCCATGTAAAGTGAATGGATGGACAAATCGTCTTCAAAATTGAAGATTTCTGCTGAAGGCTGATTGTTGCGATTTTGGTTTGAATCACGGACTAATTCCCATGCCCCAGATTTTGACAAATTAAGGCCTTCTGAGCGAAGGGAACCTTTTGAACCACGGACAAATTTCTTTGGTCCTGCTGGGATGTTTTGATTGGGGTCTGGACACGTGATTGGAGTCTCCATTGTAGGCTGGGTAGAGTTCAATGTAGGTTTATCGGGAGTACCTTCAGCCAAACTCAAGTTCATAGCTGCTTGAACTATTAATAGTTCCATTTCACCATCGGACGAAAAATCGTCATGTGACGTATTAGTCCCAATACCACTAGTATCGTTTAGTATTTCTTCAGTGGTATTGGCGTCAGCAGGGACTAATTGTGTTTGAGTTGCGGACGTGGAACATGAGAGTTTTTCAGTTAATCCACGTGCTTGAATTTCCAGCTCGATTATATACTCGTTTAGGAGAAACATTGCCGAATTGGAACCAACACGTGTCGGAAGCCAGATGAACCATTTGACCGATTTTGTTACTCCTATGTACGGGTTTCCAACCATGGACAGCATGAATTTCTTTCCAGCGGACTGTTTTACGATTAATCGTAAAAGTGGCAAATAATCGATGGCGAATTCTTTGGACAAAAGTTTTGCCATATGACAATTGTCATATTTGTTGATAAAATCGTGGGCTAGGTGCCAGATTTCTAATAGTTTCGCCCGATTATACGCATTTGGGACTTTTACGATTTGTCCATATGCCTCTTCGAGTGTGAAGATAGCATTTTTGCACATAGTTTTAACTTTTATGGTTTAAAACTGGTTCTTAGGAATTTTAAGACTAATAAATTCTAATAGTTAAAACCATAACTACACCTCTTGGGTCTTCTAATATTGGATTTCTTTTAGTTTCGCTCATTACGTTGTCGATTCTCAATTTTTTTTGGAATGAGAATTGAAATGACATTTGGTCGAGGGACAAATTGATTGGTCAATTTATTGGTCTGATAAATGACGAAAACATGTATTAGTCATTGGTCATCCAAGTGGTTCATGGTGTTGGTCATTTTTAACCTACGCATTTGTATTTTTGGCGGATCGTCTCACGTGCATTCAATAAATTAATCCGAAGTGGCTACAAGGTAAGACTTTTGAAATTTTCTGAACGACGACTGACTTGGTTTCCCTTTTCTTTCATGATTTTTAATCATGAAATATGTTGATGTCTGGGACGAAATAATGTTTTTGACATAAATATTTTTCGGAAATTAAAAACTAAAAATTAGATAAAAACTAAACTTGAGATAAGAAGTCGTCAGAAATTTTTATATTTTCCAGTATTAGTCAAAAGGTAAAACTTTATTTTTAGTACGTGGACTAATACTAAAGGAAATGTCATAGATGCGGACAAAGCTTCCAAATTGGAATGTTGACCCGTTCTTTTATTTGTCTGCTGAAGATAAGAAGGCAGCTAAATATATCGCTCGTTCATACGATGAGCGATTACGGACTATTCATCCGAATGGTCCTTTTGCACTACGAGTGCCTCCCAAGTTGCCTAATAGCATGAGAGAACCTGAGTCCATGACTGTAAGAAGGAAAGGACGAAAATATATGGTCCCCCATCCTACAAAAATGAAGCCACCGAAGTTATTTCAAGATAGACGATCACCCCGTAATACAACTGGTTTGTTGCGAGCGGAACGTGCACGAGAGGTACGAGTTTTATAAATTTTAATATTTTCCGGTCATTTCGATCGCACAAAAAAACAATTTTAAAACCTAATAAGGCTAATCGCTTACCACGGGTAAGTCCTCAACGGATGAAAGTTGATGGGAATCATGCTTTGACAAAGGGACAGTTATGAGATTATTTTAGTCGAAATGAGTTTGAGACTAAACTGGGTTACGAAATTTTGTATAATCTCTAAAAGGTTGTTGAAACATGGGCTGAAACCATGGAAAAGGATGATCGAAAGAAATTTAATGGGAATTTGTCTCAGCTTCAGGAAGCCAATAGTTTAGTCTCATTGGACGGTGGTCCCGATAGCCTAGAAAAAATGGATATTGAGGAAAATGAATTATTAAAAATGGAAAATGAAAAGGTCGCTGACGAGACCGAAAGGAGAGCTATGGAAGTTAAAGAAGCTGAGGAAGAAGAGGACTTTTTGTTACAGTCCGAGGCCGAAAGTAAGGATAAAAGTCACATGGACTCTCCATATCCCAGTGACGAATCAGATGACGAATTTGGAGATGATATGGATTTCGTTGTTACGTCAAAATTGAATGATGAATCAATTCATTCTGAATCTGAATCTATTATTGGTCCCCGTTTGGGTAAATTGGTCGAAAAGGACGGACAAGGGACTAAATCGGACAAGCACATCCCATCACCTATCGTTGAATGCACTGGTCATTGTGACTGTTTACAATGCGACAAGTGCATAAAATGTTTGGTTTGTGTGGAATGTGACAAATGTCAAAAATGTGACGAATGCACAAGAGGGTCATTTATTCCAAGTCGTGTTGTTAAATACAAATCAGGGACTTTACTTGTTCCTGCTGTTGAGAAACCGAAATCCAATGTTATTAGTCCTCCGGTTTTGACTCCACAAGATAATGTTCAGTCCGGCGCAGTCAAGGTCAAGGGACTAAATCTTAGCCCTGAAGAAAAATTTCCTTCGGTTGCTCATGCTCAAATTGTAAGTGATATTTTGGGATATGATTTTTCGGATAAGGTGACTAACTTGACTAAATCAGAGTTTCGGTCTCATTGTTTTTGCAAACGTCGGATTTTAATTAATAACCGTCGTTTGGATATTCAAAAACCTTATCGGGAAAGTGGAATAATAACTCAACATGGGACTATACGGTTTTCAGAAGATGAGTCATACTTTATGAGTATTAGTATGACTGGTTTTACTGATATTACCATACCAAGATCAGGTTTACATCTATTAGTGGGTGTAAGGTTTTGTCCTTTTGTCACATGGGTGGTTATTGATGAAAATGAAGATTTGAGTGGTGATTTGACTAAAGTTGGTCATTATATCAAAACTCATCTTGATTCTCAAAATCGGATTTCAGTTAAGGCTACTCGTTTTATACCGATTCGTAAAATAGCTGTGACTAATACGGAAGTTAAGGTTGGGTCACCAAAGGTTGCCCCGGCTTCCAATCAACAAAAACCTGAACTTATTCGTCCCCCTACGGTGGACAACGCGGTCCGGCCAAATGTTAACCCTGTTATTCGTCCTCGGGTAGAACCTGTTATTCGTCCTCAGGTTGGGTTTCCTCCTCGACCACCTGTAATGCGCATGGCACCGTTCTTTCAATGGCCTGTAATGTCACGTAATCTTGGTACTCCTCGAGAACGACAAATGAGATTTCTTGAACAGCGAGTATCTGATGCTGTTTTGGGACTCAATAAAGACGAAATTCGAGAAATGAGACGAATTTCAAGGTAAAGAAATTATATATTTTTAATAGTATTTTTCGAATGAATGTTTTATTGAATTTCTTTTTAGTCCATCCGTATTCGAGGCTTATCGCGTTCACCGACAGAAAGGTCAAAGTATTGGTCATGGCAAACAATATCCAAGCTTTCGGACTAATGCTGGAAGGATTGTGCCTCCAATTGATGTACCGTCTTGGACTGACCCTGTTTATGATGAGACTAATCAGGCCTGGGCTGGTCGTGAGGTTGTACAACTGAAAAGATTTGCTGACAAAAACTTTTATTTGGGTTAGTAATCAATTTTATCTTAATTCTTAAATTATTTATAAAATTCTTGACTAATACTAAAGTGAATAATTATTATTAGAGCAAATCGAGTTTGGTGTTTATGGCTTACGGGCCCGATTTTGGTCTGAGCGTTTTGGAGATTGGTGGCTCAGTTTTGTCTCCTTTGCTAGGATTCGAGCTAATGGAGACGGTCATGATTATGCCTCGGTTCCTTTGATACCAATGGAATATTTATGGTCATGCAGTGAATGGATGATGCGAGAAGGAGCTTCAGGTAATAAAATTATTTTACTGATTTTAATGATTTGTACGCGATTTTGACTAAATATTATTAGATCGGTGGGCCACATTTGGTCAATATAGTAAGCTTGGAAAGCTTGTGACTGCTCAATTTGCTCGTGAGCCTATATCGATTATCTATGCCATTTTGCTTACAAATCAGCCGTCGTCCTTATGTGTCCGCCGTGAGCCATTTCAGGTGCGATGTGCCCACGAGGAGTGTTTTGAATGTTATGGTAACATTTTGGACATGACTTATTTGTGGTCAGAAAATGTTGCTATTGTTTTGGCTATGCAACTTATTGACCAATTGCCGAAAAAACAGAAGAGTTTCCCTGAAACAAAATTTGGTCATATTAGTCCAAATGATATCGATTGGGACAAAATTGAAAGAGCTCGTAGTAAGTTATTTTTATGATTTATAAATGACTAAAAATATTTTCGCAAGTTACATAAGATTTTAGGCCAACGGAATCATCTTGGTGATGATCTGATAACTTTTATCCATGTTGGCAAAAATTGTGGACGATTTGGTTTGGATTTGTCTCATTTGAGACAATATATCGAGGTAAGATAAATTTTGACTAATCTTTCAACGTCGTAATTTCAGTGGCATAATTTACAATTATTTTAAGGATTTGTTGGACTGTTTATGGTCTGCATCAATTGAAGAATGCTTTCGACCGTCTGTCCGGGATGTTTTAGCTCATTATACTCATCCCTTTCCTTCAAGGGATGGAAATCGTCGTTCATTTATTGAGGTATCTGACCTGAAGCGAATCCCTCAAAATGGAGTGGCACCTTTCCGCATGGAGAGTCAGGATATGATGGAAATTAACTGGACGAAATTGTCTAGCAAAGTATTAGTCACATTTATTGGTAAGTGTTAGATTGACTAAAATTATTTGACTAATTGATATTATAGCGAGTTTGTTTCACATTCATCGGGACATGCATCGAGACCCTGATGGAAAGTTTGCAGATGGATTGAAAAACGTCCGGACCACAAATGATTGTCACATGAAAACTACCGTTACCCCCGAAAAGGTACTTATATGTACCAAATAGATATTTTAATAATTTTCAGTTAAAACAATATCGAATGCAGAATTACCCTCAATTTGCTCAACTGTATGAGGACGAATTTATTAACGAATGGATTGAACTTGCTGAACAGAGCGACTATATGCCACGTGACCATCGAGATCAATTATCTGTTCTTGTGGATGCTTTGAAATGGTAAACATTTTTACCTTCGAATGACTAATAAATGAATGGAGCACATTATTCTGTCTTAATGCGTTTTAGTGGAAACAAAATCCAAAAATTAAGTTTTAGTCTATTTCTACCGAAAAATTACTCGGTCGAGTGATTTTAGATTGGTCGGCAGTGAAGTGACTCGGACTGTTGACAAGTAAACACCCGTGAATATGATTTGAATCAACAAACAGTTGTTTGATTGAGGTCAAAGATATTATGGCTCAATGATTCGGTGGCGTAGTTTATGTGTATAAAATAGATATTCCGAGGCAAGGTGACTAAAAATTGAATAAAAATCATATTTGAGTTTTTATATTTTGTTAAATTAAGACGAATACTATGAATAATAATAACAATAATAGTAACTATTACAGTGATTCTAGTTCGAACTACAGTTCGTCTTACAGCACTTGTAACGGTTATGCTTCAAATTATGGAGACAGCTCGAGTTCCGCTTCAAGTGCATGTTATTCGTCTTATGGTAATGGGTATGCGTCTAGCGTTTGTTCTGGGACTGGTTACGAAGCTGATTTAGAGTCTAATTGTTCTGGGAAATAGGTAAAAATCGTTTAGTCTTTAACTTCTATTTCTAGTGTATTCAGTATTGGGAGACGAATGTTTCTATTATTACTTTCAATAGAAAAGTATATTCCTGATTGAAATTGTATTTCATCTGGTATTATACTATTGATTGTAAATTCAATTGGCTGATTATATACTAGGTCTATGAAACTATTCCACTCGTCCGACCAAATGTACTGGTCGTCGAATTCATTAAATTTAGTTGAAAAAGTATTTATCGTATTTGGGAATACTCTGTCGATAAGACTAAAACTTATCCAAATACCTTTTGGAATGTTAACATCCATAGCTGATTCTCTGAAAGCGAATATTAGTCTCTTTTTAAAGTCAATTTTATCAACCCTATATGTGTAACGGGGTTCATTTTTATCAAATGATTCTCGTAACGTGACTAAATCATTTTGTTTTAAAATTGTTAATTCGGGTGTATTGACTAATGGAGAATTGAGTCTAGGGTCTGTATAAGGGACTAAATCTAACTCTTTTTTCTGGGCCTTTTTTGCATTTCGTCTATCTTCATATAACCTACGTGCTTCTCTTCTTATTTTAATACTTTTTATTAGTCTGTTTACATCTATCTGAATTTGTTCCCCATTCTGCCAACCTCTCCCGACAAATAATTCGGCTGGAGTGTATCCTGATAATCCTACAGACGTGTTACACTTGGCCGCCGCTAGATGACAACATGTCGAATGTGAAAAAGGAGTCGATTCGACAATTTGGACTAAATATTGAGAAAAGGATTTTATACGGGCGTCCAGGTCTGGAATCACATTTTTTGAAAATGTGGTTGACGTATAAAATTCTATTTCTATATTTAACAGTTTTAATGTTTCTATTAGTCCCGGACTGGTGTGCCAAGTTGCTTGGTCGCACCTCAATGTTACTTTGGTGGCGTCCATGCTATGCGGACAGAGACAAGTTTTAATATGGGCCATGATCTGGACAAATTTTACGGCAGTCATTGAGTTTTCATATACTATGGCCATCATAAAGCCAGATAGCGCCTCAATGGCGATCATCATTTTAGTCACTTTTCCTTTAAAGGTTCTGGTGACTTCATCACAGATGATTGTGTGATAAAATCTGTTTGGGACGGGGACTGCCTTTTGATTAGTTTGTATAAAACGGCCACCACCTTGGTGGAGGGCGCACTTTGTGCACCATTGACTAAACTGTCTAACTTTTTCTTTTATGTGCTCAAATTGGAAGTGCTTTTGTATTTGTTTTGTTAATTGAGTCATAGATGTGTGACCAAAAGTATTATGTGCTGCACTAATGGCAATCATGGCTGTTTCTTTTGGTAGGGGTACTACTCTATGTATCCGACCGTCTATGACTTTGTCAATTTTTATGTATCCGTTTTCAATTTTGGCCCTTCTGGATTCTAAAAGCGTTTGAAGCGGCTGTTTAGACTTAGGGAAAGATACGGTCCCATCTTTTAGTCCATGATATAATGATTTTAACATTTTATCTTTTAATTGTTCTGATAAAATAAAATTTGAATCTTCTAACAGTGTTCTCAGTGTATACTTGGTTTTTACTGGGACTAAATTACAAATTGGATCAAAATGATCAAGTTTGACTAATCTAAAAATTTCATTATCTGGGGGACTAAAGAAAACATTGTCATCCAATATTGACGATATATTGCGACTAAAATGATTTATTTGTCTCAATACGTTAATTATTGCGCGGTCTGTAGATAAAGGGTCGGCCGCGGCACATATTGTGCATTTGGGTGAGCCTACGCAAGAATTTGATTTGACGAATATCCCTAGTCGTGACATGTCATCCGCGAATTTAATTCGCTGGTTGGCAGCCTTTGCATGTACGGCGTTTACGTTCAAAACGCTCACTATGGAATATAGGGTTTGAGTCAATATACTATCATCAGACGGTATTTCTCCACGACGAAATCTCTCAAATATTTTGACTACGCCACGGCTATCTGTCACAATTGTTACAGTAAGTTTAGTCTGTGACAAGAGT
Organism: Oikopleura longicauda; assembly: GCA_004367895.1. Taxonomy (NCBI): domain Eukaryota; kingdom Metazoa; phylum Chordata; class Appendicularia; order Copelata; family Oikopleuridae; genus Oikopleura; species Oikopleura longicauda. The sequence continues at coordinate 3,747 of SCLD01094138.1, read as the reverse complement.
GGCAAAAAGGCGTATATTAGGGATTTTAAACCTAAAAATTCCAAGTGACAACTCGATATTAGTTCTGTGGTTGATTTTCGAGTTCGGCCATAAAACGAAACCATTTGTGGTTCCCCTGATTTGTTTTTCTGATAAAGGAAACCCCCAGTGGCGGTTTTACTCGTATCAACAACGATAATCGAGTCTAATTCGGGATCGAAGGGGTGCAACTCACAAAGGTCATCAAGCGCACTTTTAACTTTATTAAATTCTGAGACTAATAAATCTGTCCAGATGACTTTTTCATTTCCTTCGCCTTTACAAGCGTCATTTAGTAACTTTAAAAGTTCGCTACTTCGATTTAAAAAATGTGCAAGCCATCTGACTTGGTATATGAATGATTTAAGTTTAGTCTTTGTGTCTAGTAGTTGGTATAAAATTTTCTTTATTTTTAAGACATAATGCGGACTTGGTTTTAGTTTACCGTTTTGTATCAAATGTCCGAGGTAGTTGAAGCTTCTGACATGGACAAAACATTTTTTTCCTTTTAGTCGAACCCCATTTACTTGACAAATATTAAGGAATTGTTCCAAAACACGTAAATATTGTAATTTGTTTGGTGGGGTACATAAAATGCCATCGTCCATGTATTTTCTAAAATATTCATGGATTGGAAAAAATAGACGTGTCATTACGTCCTGACAAATCTGAGCTGCTGGGGCCCATCCCTGGACCACTCTGGTAAAACAGTATTGTCCTAAAAAGGGGATGTTTATGCAAAAATAAGGCCATAAACTTTTGTGTAAAGGTATGAGGAAGAACGCATTCGCGACGTCACATTTTAAGTTATAACCATATTTGCTTGCATTGATTGCAAAATTCAATGCATCCGGTAAATTGTCTGTTTGGACCCCAGTAAATTTAGTCTTTCCATTAACCGGTTGGCTGTTTACTACTATTCTTGCACTTTGAAGAATATCGATGATTTTTCCATCATCGTCTTTTTTCTTAACTAAAAGCATCATTAGCTGTTGCTTAGGTATTACGTCTACCTCATGACAAGGACGAATAATTCCATGAGCTGCTAACTGTGAAACCTGTTTTAGTAAGGCTATCAAGTTGTTGCCCTCCAACTTTGAGTGACCAGGTCTTTGGGGACTAATTCTATTTGAGTCTTTTATTTCCCCTTTAACTTCATAGTCTGGTCCTAGACAACCTATGTCACTAGCAAACACTTTTTTGTATTTTGTAAAAAGTGAGCTGATTTTTGAGACGAAATCGGGATCGGATTTTTGCAGTTCCGGATCAAATGTAATCTGGTCATGTGTGAATGTTTCTTGATCATGCTTTTTTATTGATTCTATGTATGATAATAGAACTGATCGATTATCTATTGAAGGGTTCTGAGTTATTTTAGGGAGTCTACCTTCCTGTATAATATTAGTCAATTTCTGGTCTATACACATTGGACAACCATTACAGTCCCTGGTTAGGGCACATGGGTCACCAAGTTCAGCTGTAATACTAATATTATCAGTTGGAATTATGTGGGGGTCTGTAATGTTTTCTGGATCATCTACGTTTCGAATCATAGAAATGAGATTTTCAAATAAGCTTTTTAGTCCTATATTCGAATCATTATTTGGAAAGACTAAACCTTGAACTTGGAGTGATTTTAGAGTAGGCATTCTCAAAGTTGTGCCCCTCAAAGTATTTTGTGTAAATGATACGGTATTTTCGTTGTAATTTAATATTAGTCCATGTCTTGTTATATCTGGACCCCCCATAAGGACGGTTTCAGATGATTTTCTACCTCTACAGACTACAACATTTTTGAGATTTAACCATCCAATGTCAACTAAGTGAATATTGACATCGACTAAATCATCTAATAAATTCAACGTACTTCCCGAGACACCCGAGTACTTCTTTGTCCTTTTTCCTGTGATTTGAAAATTGGGGTTGCACAGCGCACTTTCATTTATAAGTGATACTGAAGCCCCTGTATCTATTAGTAACCATCCCTCAACGGTTGTGCAAGTTGAAAAGGAACAAGGAAATATTGGTTTAGGGTTAGAATCATTGTTATGATTTATTTTTGAAATATGCCAAGGTGCGTTTGGTCTTAGACTAATTTCATTGGGTAATTTTGGTATTTGACTAATACTGCGTTTTGTTTTCAATTGACTAATACTATTATTATTTAGTCATATGTCGCCCATTGCTCTTGCGACTAAATAATCATTATGACAAGTTTGGTCTTGAATTGCACTTATTTCTGGTGTGGCATATTCTAAGCCTTCTGATTCTATATCATGATAATTTTGAACATTGAGATGGTTTACATCTTGTCCGTCAATTCGATATATAAAATTATAACCCTGTCGTAGTTTACCTGATTTGTCATATGGACAATTAGAATTAGGGCCCCCTCCCCATGGACCTTGGTGATATTTATTAGTCCCGGCGCAGCGACTACAGTGCATGCAAATTAGTCGTTTTAGCCGTGTTGACGAATCATTATTATTTCTGTTAAAACCACGATTTGGATTATTTGGTCTAACTGGATTGGGACGAAATGGTGGTTGGAATGGTCGTTGCGTTTGATACGCACGATTCTGAGCCGGACGAAAATTCTGTCTTGGTTGAAACGAGCGTCCTCTTGTGAACCCTCTGGTTCGATTTTGACCTCGACGAACGACATTTAATGTTTGAGGGACAAAACTGATTTGATTTTGATTAGTCGGTTTAAAGTCATCCATAACTCGATAGAGTTCACTGCGATTTTCATGCCAAGATTTGTAAGTAACTTTACCTTTTATCTCTTGGTGAAAAAGGCGTTGAACTTTGTCCCAGTCTTTAGGATTAACTAGGTTTTCGAATGCGATATACATGACTAATGAATGTATTGAACAATTATATTCTTCAGGATATTTCTGCTTTTGAGAGTGCCCTTCGAAATCGGAACAGACTGGGTAGTCGTCCTCCGATGTCAGGAATTTGTCTGATATTAACGCCCGAAGGTGTTGAATTTTAAACTCAGTTGGGTTATTATTTGACAGAGCCTCTTTTATTTTTTTAAACCAATCAACCATCGTTTCTTGGGTATGACCACGTTTATAACGTCTTTTGACTGCCGCAATGACGGCGCAATAATTATGGTACGTGGCCGATTTGAAACTGTTTAGTATATCGATGACTAATGCTTCTGAGCCGCATTTATAGACGGCTTTCATGACTTTGAGGTTTTCGTCATAGTCCGCAAAATAATTTTGCGTGGCTATTCCTGCATTATCGTGGTCAGACAAATAAAAATCCCCTGTCAGAAAATGTACCACGGCATCTAATACCTCGAGATATTTATTTTCTGTAGCCGGGATATCGTTTTGAAGTTGATTAGCCGCCGTTTTTTCGATTTTAACTGGACTAAACACTTGAAGTTTTAGGGTTTCCGTCCACAATGTTTTTGATGGAACAGTCCCTTTGACTAATATTTCGGAACGGTTGACTAATCCGCTATTTTTAGCGATTTCGATCAGGCTATATAAGTCCTTAGCCACGTGAAAATTCACGACTGGAACATCTAAGTTTCCTTTTTTACTTTGAGACCAGGCGTATCGAAATATACGTGATTTTCCTTTTTCATCGCCTTCAATATCAGTCATGAAAGTTGCCATCCAGGATTCGTATATGTCTTCTGGACAGGTGGCGGTATTTGGGAGACGAAAACATAGGCCGGCGACCATTCGCCGGTAGATTAGATTCATA
>SCLD01094127.1:0-12132 GCA_004367895.1 Oikopleura longicauda | reverse complement strand
TTTCGCCGTTCTCCAACGCCTGCTCCCACTTGATGATCTGGGCCATTCCCTCGATGAATGTGTTCACCAGTTGGACCTCTGACTTGCCCAGGCGATCGGCATTTGAAATGTCCCATGTGCCGCCGGTCGACGCACTATCGACACCTAAAATCGTCAGAATAATGTCGACGTCAGAATTAACGTTATCAACCTTTTGTGCCGCGGACTTGAAGGCCCATTTTGCCGCAGACCTCTTTGAAATCTGGCCGGGCCGAGAAAAGTGGCACCTTGACCATTGAACCGGCGCGTAGACCAGTGCCCAGATTGGACGGGCATGTCAAAATCCAGCCCAAATGCTCACTGTGCATGAAGTCACGACCCTCGCTCTTCAGCACATCTATTTTTTCGTCAAATAATTTAGATCCGTTAATTAATTTTAATTTCACCTTGTAGTGCTTTCGTCAGTCGAATAAATCGCGACACGATGCCCTTGACATCATCACCCTTCTCCATGCTAATCAACCGCGAGTGGTCCTCCTCGTTGACCCAGACGAAGACATTTTCATCCTTGTTATGGAAAATGCCACGAGCATCGGGCCAGTGGCGGCCACAGCCGGACTTGAAGTTTAAGGCACATTATTAACGATCAAAACGGAATGATGCTTACCGATAATAGCAAAGTAGAGTCAGGTTCTTGGAACAGGTTACCACGTTCACGCAAGTAAGTCTCCTTTTCTTCGCTCATTCCCGTTGGTTTTGGTGCGTACGAACGTGATCCTATATAAACGATGTTTGACTGTCTACTTTGGGCATAACTGACCTGCTAGTGGAAAGTACTCGCCAGCCAAATCACCGTCCAGTTTCATCAAACCATTGACAATGGCCTGTTCAATTTGACGACGCTCGTCAAATGAGCAGCATGGCGGCAAGCGGAAACCGCGCACCGAGCGACCCGTGCGGCATCGCGTGGTAATGATATACTTGCCAGTTGGGTCCATTTTCGTGTCGCTGATTGCGTCAACATCCAAATTGGTCGGATGCTTGGCGTCGGCGGCATAGCCGCGGTGACGTGCCGAAATGACGGGATCAAAGAGTGGCGCAAAGAGTTCGAAGGACTCCTCGTCACCGCCAACCATGCCAACGGTTTTGATCATTGGATGACCTGGTGTTACGTGGTTAATACGCAACAATGAACTTGGTTAGCCTACCCTTGTTATCGATGCCAGTTTTGATGCAATGGCCAAGGTTAACGCCCAGCTTAGTTGTTTTGCCTTTCAGTTGTTCATACAACTCGGGTTGAGCGCGCATGGCCTCGGCAAAGAAATTGCTGGGGTGAAAACGGTTTTCAATCGATTCAAATTAATTTAAGATGCATACTTATGCTCGGAGAGATCGGGCAACTTGTCGGGCATGTTCTTGGCCAGGAACGTAGCGCCCTTCTCTTCGCAGTCGTACTCGTCATCACCACAGCCTTTTTGGATCCACTTAAAAGTTTCGAATACGGAACAATGTCTATTTTTAATCCTTTTACCTCTGGCAGCTTGAGCACACCCTCAGACAATCCACTTGGCGGATAATCGGTCATTTTCAGCGATCTAAATAGAAAAAATATTTCAATCTAATGTCGAATCTGTAGCCTCATTCTCAGAAAAATAAGAGCAGAACTGAAGTAAGTTATATGCTGAATTGCTACGGCAGAAAAGAGGCACACACAGACCCGCGTCCCCTGGGTTTACATCGGGTTTCCGATCGATTTGCGAATTTTATTGGATAAAATCTAGAGGTGGGTTAATCTGTTGCTCGATCGATTCTGCTGATCTCTTCGTAACTACTAATGCCGTGCTACAGTCTGGGTCTCTTTTTATACTAGGAGGAGAGTGACTGTTAGCTAATTTCTCATGATTGACCGGAGGGCTTCTTTTTTGTGTGTCTACTTTCAACGTCAAGTCACCTAGCCATAACAATAGCGTCTTCGTCTCTTGCCCCTCCATGGGCGGTAAACTATTGAAAGAAACGAGCCAAGCGCCCCGGGAAGAACATCCCGCTTACGAGCACTACTTGATTACATGCTGATCGAGGCACTAACCAGTGCAAACATTGAGTATGGTCTACTCGGCAAATTTAATTATCATGACGAAAACTATCACCATTGTTAATTTTACTGTGTGATTATTATTACCTCACATTAGTAGTCGACATACAGCACAGGGCTGGCCGCATATACCGCTGAAGCAATCTCTTAGTCATTACTATTCACATTTTAGACGAGCCTTATCATCAGTGAGTTATTCCTATCAAGAAACTTTCGATTGTTAGACGTATTGAGTGCAGATTTATGTGTTGCAGTAACAGTGTTACACAATCATTTATATACAATCATTCACATACATGACCTTGTTGTATCGAGCCTGAGTACTACACAAGCGGTAAGCGTCGGACTTGGCTTCAGATGAATATAATTAGAATCTGTTCAGTGACATTTATTTGTGACGCTTATGTGCATGAATGACGTGCACCACGCATGAGCATTATTATGAGCGTAAAAATCAGAAACATTTGTTTGCTTCAAGGGTACTATTCAAGATCGCACATTCGCCAAATCCTTATTTTTGTATACATTATGCAACTCGTTAATCTTAGTCATAAGCCAAATAATTGAAGTTATAGTATAAGAGATTTATGATAGTAGATTTATAGTGATGAAGCGTAACTATCTTGGCCTATCAACGAAGAAAGATGAAGGTTACACGTATGTCGTGGTGGCATCATCTGCATTATGGTCCGGTTTGTTTTTCGGGTTTCAAGTATGCGGCATGCTTCTCACTGCGCAATGGAAAAGTAGTCTTGGGTTGCCATTCAGTACTGCTGCAACTCACCAAATAACGATGACGGTCGTCCGCTACGCGACTACAATTACCACAACAGGTACCTATTAATCATTTTAAGTAGTAACAACGTTGTCAGTCTTCATCAACAAAATGACCGCACGCCAACTGACCACCTTCAGTAGTCTTGCGTTAGTCGGCGCATATGTACTTATCTTCTGTTGCGGTTATTACAACCTCTCGACTGGTGAGTGTGATATCAACCAAGTGACTGTAATAACAATCTTCTATTTCATTTTAGATTACTACCTGTATGTACAAATTTTATTCGGATCATTACTCGGCATTGCGTCAGGTGTCGGCTATTCAACAGTGAATATTGTCACCCAACAATGGTTTGATAAGAAACGGGATGTACTTAATCCCTACATTATGCTGGGCTCACCGGTGTGCGGCATGATTGCTACCCCGTTGTTCACTTATCTGTGTGACGTTTATAGTTGGACCGGTGCTGTTCTAATCATTATCGGAATTCTCTTCCACTGTCTTATTGTCATTGTTCTGTACGCCGAACATCCTGATTATGTTCCACCAAAAGAGAAAGTCAGCCTATGTAAACACCTCAATAATCCCGATTTGGTCGGCCATCCGCTCTTCAAGTGTGTACTTGGCTTCAACTTGGTCCAGACAGCGTGCATCTTAATACCATATTTCACACAGACTGTCAATATCGCCTCGGAATATGGCCTAACATCAAATGAAATTTTAATTATGGTTATGGCTGGCACATTAACGGAATGTCTGTGCCGACCGTTTATTGGGCATGTATGCAAACTAGTTGGTATCAGCCGACTGGCGACTTTATGGTCGCTAGTGTTCTTTATACAAAATTGTATCGGTTGTTTTGCAACAACGCCATTATGGTTTCACATAATGGGCGCAGTGCTGGGCATTGGCATGGCTGGTGGAGTGGGAATGAAAATGGTGTTGATCATGGAATGCCTTGGCAAGGAAAACTTGCGATCATATATTGGTATGATAATTCTAAGAATAATGAACTGGTAGTTTTAAGCAATCGAACAACTTATCTCGCTGCCGCTGGCGTTACTCACTCCGGTTGTGCTTGTTCAGGTTGCCAATTACTATAGCAACCCATCGCTCATTTATTATGTCTGTGCGCTTGGCTCAATTCTAAAGTAAGTACTAATGAATCGGACGGTGAACGATTTTTTTTAGTGTTTTAATATCATTGGTCCTCGACCGTATGATGCGCGTCAGCCTCAACAATGCTGATAAACTAAAACAATGATTGACTCGACAAATTATGCTTAGTCTATGAACCTTCTCAATGTATTGTACTCAGTGAAATAAACGAACTGTATCGTAGTCAACGACGATTGGTTTAGCTACTGTTAGACTGATTCTTTTAGAAGCTTGATTAACTCCTCAGTGAGATAGAACATGATTTTTAAACACATTTTCCCATGTCTTCAAAAACTTTTTCAAACTCATTTAGGACCTCTACAACAAGCTACAAACCCAGCTACTTAAATTTAACAGGAAAATATATTTATTGGCATACCAGGTCTTATCGATGACTAAGAGATGAACACTCAACCGGTTAAACTTTGTGCTAACCAAGCCCACATGCACCATACTGCTTTTTGATTGGTCTTCGTATTTGCGACAGCAGCATAAAATATACTATACAAACAGTGAGGCTCCTGAAATCGTCGACTTTGGTCCTCCTGGCTTTCAAATTCTTATCATCTAACCCATACAGTTTATGCGCGGCTTATTCGTTAAATACTAAAGTGCTAATAGAATGGTCAAATCAATCACGGATTTTTAACGTTTTTCCATTACTTCAGTTCTTTACATCGTTTAGGTGAATTTCAGTATAAAAACATTATAAACCTAGATGATACTTATTTGCATAATTCAAACTCATTCAAAGCTTGTGCGACCAGGTTAAATAAAATTCCATTAGAGGCGCTCCCACTCACCACAAAGAATAAAACTGGTCTCCTCCGTTTTCAGCATATTTTTTCAGCGTGGTCCCCCTCTCCTGCTGAGCATGGTACTTGTGACGCTCTAGGCTACATTCCCGCATCACTTTTCTTTTGGCCTGGTTGTACCAAAACCAGAGTGCGTGTGAGTGACAAAAACACACAATCACCCCCATTTAGCTGTACAGTACAAGTTAACGCTTGGAAACAATCAGAACACGTTTTTGGAAACGAAGTTTTGATGTCAAAAGAGATCCAACAGAAGACAGTGTACGAGCGAACATAAAAAGGCAACGTGGCCAGTTTTGTGTAAATCTGAAGAGAAGATAAATATGATTTTGCATCTACTACTCTTGATCCACCAAATCGTCGCCCAAATCAACGAGTGCAAAAAGGCGCATGATAATGCACTGGGCTCGATTCAATACGTCGGCAGTCCGGGCTTTCCGCGACTATCGCGGGACAGCTTCAATTGTAAATATACGTAAGTACTTCTTGAGCTTGTGCGATCGTAGTCGTGAAAACCTAATCCAGTGGGATTGAATACTGTTTGAGCACGTTTCGGTTAGTTCGTTTTTTCTGTGATTCCGATACACTTTATTTCGACGGGCTCACTCAAATATTCACCATTGACAGCTACCACTTAGACGACGTCAAATGATTTGGACCAATCACGATCCACTTCATTTTAAAGCTTTACACACTTTTAACAAAAATCTTAATGCAAATGCACGAGCCGACACACACTATTATTAACAGGCGGTTTCAAGTGTTTATACGGGCTTTCGTAAGGGGGAAAGACCTCGGCGTCGTGTCCATGGCCAGAGTCTAAAATTATAAGTTGACCACGTGCGCTCAACGGGGGGCTTGAACTCACATTTTGACTGCAAGTTTTGGTAATTTCGGATTAACTCGTGAGACGGGATGATACTTATCTAGTTTCAGTTACATCAAGTGTACTGAAAACAGAAAACGAATTGAAATCAAGCGCTTTATAATTATCATGATCTGTTTTACGTCATTTCGACAGCAACAGTTGTCAATGTTTGACATCAGTTAGCTCAATTAAACAAAATTCAGCGTATCGGTCAATTATGGCGTGTGGATCAAACTGAGCGGGGATGTGATCGATATACCCTGCGTTGGGGCCAATGGCATTTACATTGAAGAGAAGGGCGGCCGCGCCGGTCCGTTTTGCTCGAAGAAGAAAATGCCGGCGTTTGTATCCAGAGACGTTTTCTTTGACATTCATATTGTCATCGATACACCACTCGCGGTAAGTGGAAATATGTGCCACACGCGCACGTGCCTCTATTTAGGCATTCCAGCCCATTTGGATGTTACATGGGTCACATACTCATTTAGAAGAATTACATGTAACCTAAATGTAACCATTTACCTTAGCCCGGATGGCGCGTTAAAATTGGCTACAAACAGATCAAGGCGCAAACGGGACCGAAATTGCCATCGTCTAAGGGTAAACTACCACCGCCAATAATGAACTCGATGGATTTGGGTCGTTTGCCTGATCAGGGTCAGGAAGGGATTATAAGAGTTCTTCTTATTTGTACTGTTCACACATAGAAATATTATTTATCAATCTCTAAAGCAGGGTTTACTCCAGCAGACGAACAAACAAAATAGTAAACTGATTAAACAAGCAACCCAAGGTCAACTCTACGTCGATCAGGAAGCAACGCCCCAAGAGTTTGATCAAAAGCAACCGCAAAACATGCGCAACAGTCCAGTCGAAATTGAACCAGCAGGCGGTGTACGTGGTGGTGCTGGTGGCCGCGGCAGACCAAAGCTTAAATGTAATAATCGTCTTATTAGACCACGATAATCGTAACACTGTGATTTAGCAGCCAACAAACGAACATGGGAATCGGAAACTTGGAATGGCGATAAGGAGCCAGTGTTCAAGACACTTGGCAAGCCCAAATTAGGACTCGATACACCAAAAGACAGCGGTGGGGGCGGGATTATTATGGCTGTCATACTTCTAATCATTCTAATTTGTGTTGCAATTTTCCTTGTGCACAAGCGACAGCAAATGATCAAGGTAAATTACAGGCACAGCATGTTGCGAAATTTGTTTGGCACGTATTTTTAACCTTTATAACCAAACTTATTTAAGGAACAAGAGAAAAAACAAGATGAAGAAGTTCTGAAAGCTCAAGAGGCCTCAGGAACAACAAAACCAGCCATAAAAACAGACACCATCAAGCCTGAACCAGTGATGGAAACGAAGGAACGTTGTTACTAATTACTTGACAGCGGGACACGTAGTCACAGTTGAACTCACTTTGTAACAATGTAAAAAGCCTGCTGAACCCACCCTTCCAGAGATCAATGCCTGTGTCGAACACGCAACAAAGAATATGACAGAGTCAAAGGACTCGGGATGTGTCGAAGAGGAACAGCCAAAGCGTACAACCTCAGAAGAGTCCGTTGGCAAGGAGAGTCAAGCGACTACAGGAACATGGCATTAAATTTCAAATGTGAACAAAGCTAAGCTTACCAGGCTTCGTGTCGACCGACATTCCAATGAATATAAGCCACTTGTAAAACGCCATTCAAAGCACCATCGATCAGCGAATATCCAAAACCGCCCGAGCGAAAGAAACGCACCGGAATTCGCGGCCCTCCTGGTCGATAAGACCCATACCAATATTCTATTGAGCGAGTAAATGTTTTGGACTCTACAATCACTTCAACTGCAAACGTCCACGAGCAAAACATCAAAAGCTTTTTTTCAAATCCGAACTTTTACATGTTTGGGGAAGAGCTCCACTGATAACATTAAAAATACTGTACATTTTGTTTCACATGAATAAACCGCGCCCAAATGTTTTCTAAAACAGTTTGATCCTTTTATATCAGGTCGTAATACTCACGAAATCGTTGTGGTTTCCCGCTCAGCGTGGTAGGGTTGAAATATTCGCTTAGTCTAAACAAAACGGTCCAATCTCCAAGGCCCACTCCTTGTAACTCTTGACCTTTTACATCCTCTACAGGTGTTCGATTCAAACAACAAAAATCAGCATTAAATTTGGACACCGTCTAAAGAGGACTTGATTATCTCCGTATCCTCACGTGTGCACCTCCTATTACTACCACCCCTCGTCTATCCTCACTAGATAACTAGTGCTTAGTATTTACAAATTATAAAAAAGCTCTTTATCAAAGAGAGACTCGCCATCGGCGTCATTAGAGGACTGTTCATGCTCGATTAATTGCTGGTTAATCAGTTTTGTCTTTTCAATAACTCAAGGGTTGCCCACTTCGACAGCGACTCGAGACATTTTCGTCGGCTGATTGAATAAAACGCCAGGAGCGTAATTTAGATGGCGATGGACTTGTCAGTTTGTCCAGTTCAACACTGTCTGTTGTGAACATTTGTGTCACATTCAATGAGTACAGAAAAGGTCAGGTGCTCGTTAGAAGCGACTCTGTCTCCGTCACACTCATTGGTCAACATAATTTCAGCGTATGAAACCTGTGTGAGAATATTTAGCTTGCGGTTTGTAAAGGATTAATGTACAAAAATATTGCTGATATGCTACTGAATAACCGTTTTTAGAAGGGTTACTTTGTAAGTCATACTTAAACGTATGTCGAGATTATCTTTAAGGTTTTTTATACCGACACCTTTATCTGCGCTATTCAGTACGGCCTCGAAACTCATCATTCCCATTGGGCCAGAGAGGCTTGCATTCTCCTACTAACCTGCGTGCAAGCTGTTCAACAAAGGATATAAACCGTGGATCGTAAGTTTGGAACAATAATGCAAGCGAGCAAATTGAACGAGAAACGAACTTTTAGCCAGGCATATGTTACCATTTGTAACTAACCATGCCAGCACCGTATAATTTAGCACCATCTGACTGACTCGATAATTGCTTCATTATTGTTATTTGATTGATGCCTAAGCTGACGGCAGCCTAAAAGCGTTGTCAGTTCAACAATGCGCAGTTTTGCATGCGTAAATCCATAATTAATCACGCAGATTTTGACCGATTTAATTCTGCACCGCTGCCTGTGTTAATGAACGATAATTCGCCATGCTTAAATAAGTACGAACCTCGAACTGAAAAGTGCGAGGAGTAGTGGGCGCGAAACACACTAATTGTCATCAATTGCCACTTTTTCCTCGTCATTTGGCTCCATTTTTCACACACTCGGCCTTTTTTGAGATAGAGAAACAGAAAATTAAAATGGTATTTCAGTCGTGGTTTGATCAAACACAAATGAGCAGGAAAGGCGTTTCCCAAGAACTCGACTGTACACAAATGCGTAAAGCGCTTATTCAAGGTCGGCCTCAAGTTCAGATAAAATCCTATTTTCAACCCAGACGCCTTGTTCACTTCTTTTGAATGAGGTTCAAAACTCGTTAAACGTGAGCTCAGTTAAAGTAAATGATCCATATCATTCGGCCACATTATTCGGGTCAAAAAACGGGAGAGAAGAGTTCCTTTGCAAACAGAGACTACACTAAGACAATTGAATAAATATCCAGCGAGAGGGAAAATAACGCCACAAAAGTAGTAGTCGAAAGAAACAAGATGACGGCATACTCAGAAAATTGTCGGTCATTTCACTAGAGAACACGCGAAAAATGAAAACGCCAAAGCTGTCACGCGTATCACTGACTACAAGCTATGACACCATTGGCGGCGGCGGTGGCGGCGGAACCGGAAACATGAAAGGTGATTGAATAAATTTCAAGCGCAATTGAAATTAATATGAGCGAGAATATCCGGAAAGTATTTTTGAAACCTGTGATTAGGCTATGCACGAATGAAGAATCTTGAGAGGCAGTCGTCTTGGCAAAAGGTGTGGATTTTGTTAACCGAAACCGATTTGGTCATTTACAACCACCGCGCAGATGGCATGCCAATGATGTCTGTTGACTTAGTCGGATGTCGCATCACCCCAGCTGATTGGTTGACGCAACAAAAACAGTGAGTACTAAGGACCCCCAAATAATTGAAGCAAGTAGAGTTTACATGTTCTCACCAATCCGCGGCATACGTTTATAAAATAAACAAATGTCCGGTGCAAAATCTCGTATCCCCAGTCTTTTTTCATCCCACCGCTATATGATCTTTGAGTGGGCCAATCGTGGTCTAATAAACATTGCAACGTGTGTTTCAGCCCGTTTCGATGTTTTGGCAATGGGTTTGATTTGCTCTTTGCATCTGATTCGAAAGCCGATCAAGTCAAATGGATGAACGCAGCTGGACTAATATCGATCGGGTACACGTCAAAGATAGTAAATGGTATTACGGTAGCTCTCTTAAAGAAAACTAAAAATTGTAATGGAGTTAAAGGGGTGACTTCCCCCGATACTCGGCATTTTATCTACTCAATAATCAGTGCTTTTAGGCAGTGGTATACGCAAAACACGATACAAAAACTGCTCAATGCGGCTATACAGAAAGGTCTTTCCAAATAAGAGCAAATCACGTTTGGACGAAACAGTCCAATCGGTTGACATTGAACGAGGTTTAATTTAATGGTTTACGGTCGATAAACTTTTATATTAAACTTTAGATAAACAATTAATTGAGAAAACCAGTCCAATTAGGACACGAATTGTACGAAGAAACCTCAAAAGTGACGATTTAATACAGGTTTATAATTTTTTTTAACTAACAATAACTTTATTCGTTGCTTCACTGCAGTTAATCGATGATTTGGACATCGGCAGTGGACTGACTCGGAAACAAACAATGAAACGACGAATGGAGCAGCTAAGTCGTGACCCGGTCCACAATGAGCTATTACACCAAAAGGTCAGTCTCGAGTGGCCTGTCTAGACTCAAGACATCATTCATTTAGATCAAGTATGAGCGGCAACTGAAAGCGATGATGAATGATCTCGCGAAAATTGACGAATTACTTTCGCACGATGAAATCACCGATGCAAACATAATCAGCTTCCAAAACGAGCATCCCGATATTATTCCAGGTTTAGGCGACTTGTACGCAATTAAGCCGGCTTCAATACAATCGTTGGACTCATCGACCCTGTCCTCAAACTCAGAATACCACTTCAACATGAGCTCATCATCATTCGATGAGACGCCTTCTTCATAACACAATAAACTTCTTGCCAAAAGTCATTTTCAACGTGGTTGACCGCGATAAGTCATTTTCTTACATTGAACAGTTGTTGGTAAACTACAATGCTTTTGTACGTTTGATATCCAAGGCAAAAATACAGATACACGGGTATAGGCACCAGGTGCGCGGGGATGGCCACACTTATTCACGACTCCCCAACTGACCAACCCGGTCACAGTCCATCTGTTCCCAACGCGACATGATAAGGGTCCGCCTGATGCAGTAGATTAAGTAAAAGTACAAAAAGTACAAAATACCTGAATCGCCATTACACGAATCGATATTTCCTTCGACAAACCCAGCGCATATATTCCGTCGATCGGGCAGCATACGTGTCCCATACAGTTCATTACACTGTTTGTTTGACATGATAGGTATTGTCGCCATTTGAAGATGTTTATTCTCATCCGGATTGAGGGTTTTGCCCCAGCCCGAGATGACACAGACTGCGCGATTGCGGCGATCCGTTGGCGGTTTGAACTTGGGCGAGGGCAGACATGCGGGTTGGACCGATGAACTTTGGTAAACATTACATTCAATTTTTGCCGCGACCACTGACCTGAAGTCCAACTGAGCCTGAAGCTTCACCATTGATATGTCTGACAGCACATTGTGCGCATCCCAGTCTAAGCTGATGTTTATAGTGTCAGTTTTAGTGCTACTCCTACTTTTGTGTTCGATTACTGCGCTCACATAACTTTGTTGAAATTCTTTCTCACGTTTGGCCTCGTTATAATTTTGCTTTAAATGGCCAACAGTAACCAACAGCAACTTGGAAGGCAACTCATGTGTACAGTGAGCCGCTGTTAGTATCCATAAAGGCGAAATTATAGTCCCACCGCAAAAAACACTTTGTTTCGAGAAGGCGACGCGGAGTGCCGCTTGATGCGGTAACAGCTGCAGAAATTGATTAAAAAGTGACCCTAGACATATTAACTAACCCCGTTCGTTGCATCTTCACCGTTCATAACACGAAACTGGAGGCTGTAGGATGTCAGTAATGTGCGAGAAATATATCGAGAACGACCTAAAATCTTGCCAAACTTCCCCATGTTTGTAAGTGAAACAAATCTCTCTGGCAAAGAATAGGCACCAGAATTAAGACCACATTTAGTCGTAGTCGTAGTCGTAGTCGTAGTCGTAGTCGTAGTCGTAGTCGTAGTCGTAGTCGTAGTCGTAGTCGTAGTCGT
>SCLD01094116.1:0-34508 GCA_004367895.1 Oikopleura longicauda | reverse complement strand
AACTGAACAACTGGAAGCGGGATTGTCGTGGTAGTAGTTGTCGTAGTAGTTGTTGTTGTAGTGGTTGTGGTGGTAGTTGTTGTAGTTGTCGTCGTTGTAGTGGTGGTGGTAGTCGACGTTGTTGTGCTAGTTGTGGATGATGTTGTGGTTGTGGAGGTTGTAACTACTTCTTCTTCTTCCTCCTCCTCTTCCTTCATGAAATCCTTGATGACAGCAGCAACATCGTTGTACATGACACCATCAGTATCGCCCATAAAACTGTACACACTATTTACCCACGTCTGCGCCGCAGCTGAGAGTGGCGCCTCATCAACAGGTTCGATCGGATAATCCAGCGAAGCCGTCTGTGGCGGCGGTTGATTATAGGAAGCAGCGGCAGCGTAACGACTTTCTTCTGAGCCTTCTCCTTCTGCTGCTGCTTCTGCCGCAGCAGTTCGATAAGCGACAAGTGCGGCCCAGTTATCAGCAGCGTTAAACCCGTTTTGTCCGTTTGCGTCAGCCGTGATATCACCATGGGCGGTGGTAGCGGCCCATTCCTCATTGGTGGTGAATGGCGTGGTCAGGAGCGGATAGTTGCATTTTTCCGTGTTGGTGTCTCCGCCACAGCATTGGCGACAGACGGATATGTTGTCGTTGCCGTACTCGTTACCCATGTCACACTCGGAATGTGTCGTGTTCCAGAAGTTATTGGCAAAGTTATTGACACACGCTTGTGGCTGCTTGCATCCCATGCGCACCTGATAGGCGACACCACCGCGTTGACGCTCCTCCGTTTGACAATAATCCTGACCCTTTAGACACGTCTCCTCCCAGCCATTCGTGGCACAAAGTCCATACGGATCTGTACCCGTTTCGTGACATGTCCAGCACTTGATTGCCGAGTATTGACTAGGATCATCGTTATTGCCACCATTGTTAGATGAATTTCCACTTGATGATGATGAGGACGACGATGAGGACGATGATGAGGACGATGATGAACTGGTCCCCACATTGGGGCCGACTTGAACTACGCAGCATCTGCCCCACTCATCAAGAACAAAGCCAGCACGGGGTGTCATCTCGCCAGTCGTGTCGGCGTTGCCCGTTATATCCGAGAATAGTTGACGCTATTAATAAGACTGACGAAAAAGCGAACGATTGATGGATGTGGTTTATTTAAAGCTAAATTCAAAGCTCGCCGTCAGCCCTGACCTGATTCAAGCGCGGTCGCATGTGTGGCATAATGAAACTGTTTGCTGATTGTTTCGATCTTGCCGCCATTGCCTCGCGCTGCGCAATTTCTGCACCGAGTCCGGGTCGTCGTGTCGATAAAATTTGTTCCTTTTTGCCCGTATTCCACAGACGATTCATGCCAGCGCGCATCTCCAAGTGAGCCTTGCGTCGCTCACTCCAGCTGGAAGTAAGATGAGCATTGATCGGCGCCGCCGATTGACTATAACGGGAGGCCCATGGATTGAGTGAGGCGTTGAAGGTATGTTTCTTTGCTAATGGTACACCAAGGACAAGCAGTGGCAGTAACTGATAAAGGATCATCTCTTTACTGTCCACGTTCTCTAAGCTTGTCTAAATCGGGAATGAGCAGTCAACGATAAGAGCTCAGCACGTTGTTAGTGTGACACAGTGCCTCATTGAGCTGGAACCTAAACTGTTTTGACCACCACAAATAAATCGCGTATTTCCTCTCTCTGTTGCCCGGACTCTCACCCGAAACGTGATTTGAAATGAACTTTGCCAACTTCGACTTCGATGGGACATGAAGCTTTTATTGTTTTGTTCGCCTTTGTACAGTGTGTAAAATGATGTGTTACAAAATCTCGGTTTTATTTTGACCCGAGCCAAACCCCGAGCTCTGATCGTCGAATATTTTACTCTCATCCAGTTTATCGGCTAGTTCGTTGACGACACAATCGAAGTCGGGCTGGGCCAGGGCTTGACCCTCACGTTCCTGTTGCTCTAACCACAACGACCGGAACTTATGTTGCATTGGTGGCAATGATAAACGACCCGAGTGGCACACTTCGACGCGTTTCGCCGCCCCTTCGGGTATTGACTTCACTTCCATTAACGCATCGTAGTCGACCGTTGTCGTTGCGGTGAGTTTACGCGCTTTGGGCGGGACCACGCGAAACGGCGATAGTTCGGAGTGGCGCAGCGGTGAACTGGCGCTCGTGTCGGAAACTAATGGGCTGTTTTCGTTCAATTCCGTTTCGCCGCCAATGGTTTGATCGGGGGTCGAGCTTGGACTAAGCAAGTAAAATATTAATTACACGAAACCACGGATCAAGTGAGTGCTTACCTTTGTGCCAAGAGTTGCGACATACACGAGTGAAATTCGCGCATTGCATCATTGTTTCCGCCAAACAACAGTACCTTATCTTCGGTTATTTCCACCACATCGAGACCAAGTGAAAGGAGCAGCTCGTGACATCCTGAAATGTATATTAACGTATCAGGCAAGACACCGAGCATGCTTACCTGGCACGGACCAGTAATTTAGGCTAATTGAGTAGTTAGACTTTTTCTCCAGCTCTTTGCGTATTGTGTGCAGTATTTTTGGCTTCACCAAAAGAGTGATCAGTGACGACAGTGTGTCGACTGGCAACGCCAACAGTGATGGAACTAAAGAAATGATAATGAATTTGGCAATTCAACACGCCACACTCCATACCTAAGTTTGAAAATTCTTCGATAAAAACTTCATTCATCTTGTCATCATTTGACAAGGGTATGTCGCCTTTTTCAACGCGTAAAAGTGTCAGTCGAGCTCGTTCCGGGTCAAAGCGCAACAGATTGTACAGACACTGGGCCAGTGTTTCAGGCTCATTCAGCTCAATGCCCTTATGATTATTATTAAAAAAGTGAGTTCAATGATTAATCACTTACAATTGGAATCCACGCCGACCAAAAAGATGGATCTTTGAAACGCGTCCCCGACTTCTGCTTATGCTGAATCTCTTGCAGTGCTTTGATAGGATGCATGGATTCGAGCTTGTCTTCCAGTGACAAAATCAAATCACGCACGGACGTTTTGGGCAACTGCCATAGCGGGTAAAAGACGTTTTTAACGCCCTTATTGACTAAGGCAAGTGCGAGATCCCGGCAATTGGGCCGATCTAAAACGACCAGATCAATGTGCGACAAGTCCAGCTCATCGCTGAACAATTCATTGACTTGTTTACGCTCGTCGGCCAATTGAACACAACTGCCGTCAATCATTTTGAGGCTCATCTGGACTAGATTTGCATATTTCAACTCGGCGGCCAGCTCAATCTCATTTGAAATGAGCACCGCCCCTTTTGACTCGGTCTTTGTTTCCCACGTTTCAATGTACGAAAATGTCGATGGTCGATCATTTTTCTCACTCGGCTGGACTTTCACGCGACCGGGTAAAATTGAGAGTCGAAACCGCTCAAATAGTGGGGAGGGGTTTGATTGTGACGTTAACAATGACCAGGGAATGTTTAACAGTTCGGGTGAGTGGCAATGAATCTGAAGCGCTTGCTCAGGTGTCAGCTCGCTCTCGAATGGCGATATCAAGGCATCGTACAAATACTCGCTCGCTTCATTCAGTTCGATTAACTCAATACCATCGTCGCCTCCACCATCGTCCGATATTGCGCTATTGTCTAACTTTGGCGCCAGTTCCGTCATGATACACTGGACCAGTTTGACAAGTTGCTTGGCGGCGCCTGATTGACCACAGAAGGCAGCCACTTGATTAAAATCGTTGACCAGCCAACAGTGTAAATCAAGCCGACACAAGCTGAAATGCAATCCGGGTTGTAATCGATCCGTGCACTCGACCAGCGCCTCTTGCAACTTGCCCATGCGAACGAGAAGTAACTCGCGAAGAGGTGCGCCAAAACTGCCGGCTTGTCGCGCTTCATCATACGCCTCATCAATCTTCTCAATGGCGGCGAGACTCTCGGCTAAGGACAAGTGCAGTTGCTCCGGATTCGAGACGTCGCTGCTCTGCGTCCTAAAACAAAATGTCAATTAAACGTCAAACATTCAAAAAAAATCTCGTACTGGTTCAATGTCTCGGCCGAGCTTGACGTCAAATCGCGCACGGCGCCACGCAATGTTTCGACGGCTTGATCATGTTGATTCAATTTTTGAAAGCACTTGGCCAGTCGATTGGTTGCACTCTCGCGCAAGGACTCAGCCTCCGGTGATTTGAGCGATAGAATTGACTTGTAGAGATCGACGGCGACCTCCACATTGCCGCTGTCGTCTTCAATTTGGGCCAGGATGTAGATGGATTCGATTTCGTGTCGATTCGTCAAGATCAATCGCGCCTGCGTTTTTAGTTTAGATTGATCAGTGTTACTCTGGGTTTCTTACCTTTTGATACTTTTTCAGCTCCAGTGCAACGCGCGCCAACTCGATTTCCAATTCAGGAGATGATTTCTGGTTTGCTCGATCAATTTGCATTGCCTTTTCTAAGCATCGCTCGGCTTGTTCGTTGCGATTGGCTTTGTGATGGAGTCGTCCAAGTTGACAGTAAGCATTCCGCTCAGTTGTATGATCCTTGGTTTTGATTGCCACGTATAGCAATGATTCAACAGTTCGGATCGCCGCCTTGAAATCATTTTGAGCCTCTTGAAACTGGGCAAGGCGACTCAATGCACGTGCCTTCAAATCGAACTCGTGATCACATTTGGAGATAAGCTCATGTAGCGTGTCGCTCCCTTCAGCAAAACGCTCCAGTTTTTCCTGGCAGTCAACAATCGCCAATAGACAATCGGCCCATGCGATGGGTAACGAGGATTCGGAAAGTAGTTCACGCTGCATTTCAAACGAGGACAGTGCCTCTGACCACGCGTCTAGGATTTGATAGCTGCGACCTGCTTCGCCCAAGCAGTGGAACTCGATGTCCGGGTTGTTCATCTCGCGGGCTTTCTCGGCGCCATGCCGGGCCACTGTGACGCACTGTTGATGATTGCCACATGCGCGATGACACTGGGCAAGGGTGGCATGGGCCTCCAGATATAGTTGATGGTCCTTTCGCTTTGCCATAGATCCGATTGCCTTTTCGACGCGTTCTACCGCCTTTGAATGTTGTCGCATTGCAATGTACTTTTGGGCCATTTGAAGCAGTGCTTTGATCAAGACTTTCTCATTCTTCGATTTCGTTGCCACTCGACAAGTCAAATCAAGTGTTTGCAGTGCCACGCCATCGTCGGCAATTATGTTCGACAGCTCCAAATAGCAATGGGCGCCGGCGTCAAGCTTTTGCAGCGTCAACACGGTTTTCTCGAGTGATGTCAACCTCGACAGTGCAATTGCTGCTGTGCTTTGCTGCTCTGGATGATCGCGTGCCGCTCGAATCTGATCTTTCAAGCACGAAATTGCCTCGGATATGTTGCCGATTTCGCGTGAGGCCTCGGCCAAATTCGATAGTGCGCGAATTTCGCCCTGGGCGTCGCCATCGTCACGATACAGTAACAGTTCCTCATTCATATTACGAATTGCCTCTTCCATATCGCCAACAGCCCAATAGGCTGCGCTAAGACATGCAAGGACTGAGCCACGGAATTTGACGCTTTCCGTGCCAATTTCGAGTGCACTCTCTAACACGTCAATCGCCGCCTGGTGATGCTTGATCCGATGCAAATCCTGGCCGATGAAGGAGCAGACCAAAAACGGATCTTGCGACAAATTCGATTCCTCCAGCCGTTGCAGATTGTCACGCAAATCGTGTTTAAATTCGGATTTGAGCGCCACTTCCGTAATTGACTTTAGCAATTGATAATCGTCGGGACATGCCGAAAGTCCTTCAGCAAGTGCGGCCAGACTTTCCTCGTATTTGCCGAGGCCGAACAGGGCCATGCCCTCGGCGACATAAGCCTAAAAATAACAATAATTGAACTTGGGTAGTGGTGGTGCGCGCTTAATTATTGGCATCGTCACACACTTGATCTAATCGCCCCCCGATCGACGTTTGACCACACAAAACTGGTGTAGTCAAAAAATGACAATAATGAGCTCTTCTCGGGCCTATCCTCACTCAACCCCGAACAAAATTGAACGATAAAGACGATAATGAACACTTTTGGTGGCACCTGTGGTTAAATACTTTAGCGCTCATTCAACCAGGGCAGGATGACGCGGCGGATATGATCAAAATAAGCACAACATTTTTCTGCGCCACGCACCAGCCAGACCATGTTTATATAAAACCGCCGGTCGCAATCACGTAAACAATCAAAATGTGTGTGTAGTCTACTCTAAAAAGCGACTGGTGCCGGCGGAAGTCGAAATTCGTTCAGTTTTTTGATTTATTGCCTGAGAACGGCCGAAAGAAGCCTTTTGATTCAAATTTGCAACAAGCGATGTAACAAAGTACACGCGGCCGCGCATTGAATAGAAAGTACACGGGGCTCGACTTGGCGTTGGATCAAAAAGAATGAGTGAACATATGAGAACAATAACGTTTACCTGACTGCATCGCGGCGATTGATCACGGGCCTGGGCGGCGAGTGTAAACGCCTCACGATATCGCTTGGCGCGGATCAATTGTCGCGCCTGCCGCGCCAATGACGCCGCCGACTGCTCGCGATTGTGTTGTTGCGCATTTGAGATGGTGCCGCTCATCGTTTGTGTGTTGCATTTCTAAAAAATGAGCAATTATGTACGAGCTCATGCTCAGTTTTAATCGCCACTTTGACCAGCTTCAACTCAATTATTTCTGTGTGAGATGCAATTTGACTTACAAAAAAGGGATGGCGGATCTTTATCACAAAAAAGAGCGTTAGCGTGAGCCTAATGCGATTGAGGTCACTTTTTAATTGGCCAAGTTTACGGATGACCGACCGTCATGCAGTGTAGTGTAGTTGCTCTCGGAACAGATTAGACTTTTGCCTTTTAGATTGTCTCAGATTGCAATCGCTGCTGCTCTCTCGAGCCGATTTTTTTATTTGATTGCGAGATTCAGGTCTATAGTGCCGTTGTCTGTCTCACGCATAACTGCATTTTCTCAAGTGTCTTGTTGTGCGTGGCTCTATGGAGCGGCTTCTTTCGGTATGGATCAAGGTGCTTATAAAGGTCAAGATTATTGATAGGTTGGCTTTCATCCTTCTTTCTGTGTGAACATTGAACCGTGTTTATGGTACACGACCCTCTTCCATTTTTAGTTCCAACATATCGCGCGCCAAAATAGAAAACAAGCGCGAAAACATGATGCAACACGAAGCTGGGAATATCTTTCTGGGGGAGGTGGTGAGAGAGGGCATGATGTGGATCGATGCTCCCTTGCTGAGATAATCCAACTGTTCAGCCTTTCTCGGGCCCGATTCGCGCGAGCGGCTATTCGCTTTCAAATTCCAGTTTTTGACGTTTATTTTGGCGCTCAAAAAAGAGACCACATTACTATCTAACGGTTTCATCTCAAAAGCCACTTATAAGGGCATTTTTTAGAACAATGCAAATAACCACCGATATAATTTGTCTCCTCACGACCTTATTTTGTCTCAGTTGTGATGAGATGACGCGGTGGCGATCAAAAAAATTTGATTATTTTGTCAATCAAGTTTAACCTAGAGTGGCGCGGTGTGATGGTGGTAGTGGTGGTGGCGGCGGTGATCAGGCCTCCACCACAGTGTTGGTGCAGAGTGGTTCACACGCCATTCTAATCCTATCCTGTTATTCGACACACACAGAGTAAGTAGCGACCGCTGTACTTTATATAAACTTGAAACACTTTATTTCAAAAGCACACCTTTGAATGCTTTGTCACAGGAACGGGTGGAGTGCTTATGGACTAAAGAATAAAGCACGCAAAGGCATCGTGTGTGGAATGGGATAGGAACATTGGATTAATCCGGAGGTTACAAATGTTTCTAGTGAATAACTTGTCAAAAAGATTAACATCATAAACTTGAGTCGCACACTGTATTTAGTCACCATGGAAATGAAGTGGTTGCTGAAGCCGTAATTCAAACAAATGTTCACACAATTCTGAAAAAAAAACTTACATTTCATCCAGTTGCCCAGTCATGCTCTATTTCTGTCGTTTCATATGTATACTTCTTCTATTTCTCTCTGACTGATATGTATATGTCTCTTTTGTTTGCTGCCGCAATTTTTTGTCTATTTATTTTTTTCTAAATAATTTTTTCGTCCACGCACAATTTTTTGCTTGAAGAGCTAAATGGAGTGATGATGGCGAACGGGGAGCGCGTGGTTCTCCTCTCTCTCCCTCTCCCGCTCAGTTAGTGAGTGAGAGCGTGTGTTGGCTGTGACGCCCTCTAGCACTTTTTGGCAGATTTTTTCCTCTTTTTTCGTTTCTTTTTTTCTTGATAGTTTTTCGGGTGAAGACAAATGAACGATACTGTGATTCTGATCAAGTGTGCATCGTCGTCGTCGCCGTTCCCATGGCTCGTATCAATGGTGTGATAATTGACGGAAATAATTGAATAGTAAAATGGGGACCCCGAATCCAAACCAGCGATGTGTGTACTAATATTACTCGCAATCAGAAAAAGTGCCCCATTGTGGCTGCTCGACCAAGCGTAGAGTTAATTTACATGAAAACAAAGCCAATCACTGCCGGGGAAGGGTGCCCACTCCCGTCTGTATTTTTTATTTCGTACACGGTGTACTCGCTTTTTAGCTCAAAAGTCTCAAAAATGGCTAAAGTGTGGCTTCAATGGTAGATTGCCGACCATACAAAAAAGACGGGTCACAATCGACTCACACGCACAGCGTGCAGTATGTGGAACATGTTCTATTGATTCAATCATGCCACGACAAATCAGTTTCTCCCAGACGAGACCCACCGTGCAAATAGTAATGTGTTTGATTTCTGTGCCAAATCAGCTGTGTCCTAATCAAAAGCTTACATTTGTCAGAAGTTAAAGGAGCGTTCCCTTCGTTCACGGGCTAATCAATCACATGGAATGTGTAGCTATTTGTTCTCTCCCTTTCGTGCTTCAAAGTCGGGAACTATCAAAAGCCTATTGTATGTCAGCTGTCATCATCGTGAGCTAAAAAAAGTGACTTGACTTTCCGGATTTACTCTCTTTGTTGTAAGACGGATCTCACATTATATTATGGCTTAGTATGTGGCTAACTAAACAACGATATAAACCAGTTGACCTTGACCTGGTGGCATTTGCTCTAACAGACCAAAAACACCACTCCACTTAGTTATTAATGAGCAGCCAGTGAGAACCGACCGAATACAATTCGCCCTTTTACAGGAAACGTATTTAACAATTCAGGTCCATTTTCCGTCTCAATAAGTCCCGCTCACACACACACACAGCTTATACCAAACTCGACAAATTTGATGCGTACACAAACGGGTGCAGTGAAACAATATTTTTAAGAGTATTTGCGCTTGCAAATCAAAGCACAAAAAGGAAATTGTGTCATCTTTTGATCAGCGATTTGATTATCGCGCTTCCTCCCCGTATTTGACTTCGACTTACCGACGTGATCATTAAATTGAACTTGATCAATTCACTTGAAACAATAAACGAGCCACCATAGCAAACATAGCACCGTGACAATCAACACACTACCTCTCGCGCGCGCATCGTGACAGATGTAAGTGTTTCATTCAACATGCGGTGACAAGTCAGCGGAAACAAAATTCATATTTTTGTTCGTTTATTTGAAAGATAACTGTACAGTGGAATAATGCTACTAATCTGTGCGTGATCATATGGCGGCGACCTGTCACAGTTAAACACGTTGATCAAAAGAAACGCTCAGCATTGTTGGTTATTCATCATACTCATGAACATGATCAAGTCCTGGTTGGTATCGGATCCACCGCCCATCATCAGCAGTGGCATCATAGATTGGGCGTTCATTGCCGAGCCGGGCGCCTGTGATTGCATTGCAGTCATCAGAACGAGCATATCAGTGTCGACACTGTCATCATCGCCCATCATCAACATCGGCAGCATCATGTTGAAGTTGTTGGCGAAGCCGTCTGCCGTGTCCATACCACCGAACATGGAGCTGAGCAGAACCATGAGCATTGTGTTGTCATCGTCGCTTGAGTCGTCCATCAGCATAAACGGCAACATCATATTGGCGTCGAGACCACTGTTGCCCTGTGACATTGTCTGCATTAGAAGCATTGTCTTCAGATTCGAGCTGCCCGAATCATCTCCGCCATCGTCCATCATTAGGAGCGGCAACAATGAGTTCATTTGTTGGTTCGTGTCATCGCAGTTTGCCTGCATCATTGTAGTCATTAAAAACAGCGATTTCATGTCCGTCGTATCATCCATCATTAACATCGGCAACATGCTATTCATATCAGCATTTGGATTCATCATCATTGTCATCATCAGCATCTTAGAATTGTCGCTGTCATCGTCATCGTCACTCATCAGCAACAAGGGCAGCATCGAACTCATTTGATTGGCTTGAGTTGGATTCTGGCCCAGCATACCCGGCGACATCATCATCATCATGAGCATGTCATTGCTGTCACTATCATCGCCCATCAACGACTCCATCAGTAACATGTTCATCATTGGATTGGCTGGTTGTTGCTGCACAGCTTGATCCTGGTACGTTACGACTTCCATGTTTGGATAGGCCAAGGCAGCTGAGAAAAGGGTTGAGAACTTCATTTTTGGCTTGTGGTTCTTGTTGTTCTTGCTCTTTTTGTTCGATATGATCAATACGAGCGATAATCGTCAATTTATAGACGGCTGAAATGTGCCACAGGGCTACCTCTCGTTCTGATCCGATTAACATCATTGATTTTAATCTGACCATCTAAACGATCAAAATCAACAGCTCATCTATGAACGCCCAACCGTGAACGGTTTACAGTGTGTATGTGCGCAAATGTGTGTGTGGTACGAAGGCTATTCGGAATTCAATTACTAAGCCATGATGATTCAGACCCCAAGGTCAATCACCCACGATAAAACAAAAAACTTGATTAGAGCTGACGATTGAGAGGGTCGAAAGAAAGAGAAACAAAAAATATTGATCATATTTGAAAAGGAGAAAAGTCTGAGTAAAGACACACACATACACTGGGCGCACACACACAAAAAGTGAAATGAGTAGCTATAAAGGGAAAACGGGTTTCATTATTCGATATTCTGTACAAATGAATCGCATTTCCTAGAAACGCAGAAACAAGAGAGACAAATAAATGCATCCCCCGCGAAAAGACAAACCCCCTGGCAAGAAAGACGACGTCAAACTGAACATACAGGCGCTGCCAGCATGTGTCAATATAAATATGGTGAAGGGCAAAGTGACAAAAGGTGGGTTTGAGGCGATAAAAACTCGTTAAATCATGTCCCACAGATTTACAGACAATGTTCCATCAACTTTATGCGGATGTCTTGACGCGTCGTCCCACTATGTCAACGACAAGCTACAAGCAGGAGCGCAAGAGCGATGAAATCTTAAAGACAATCAAAATGCTGCAAAAGTCGAACGAGCGCGAAAAAGATGATATTGTCTATTCGCACGAGGTGTTCATTCGTGATCTGGTCGCCACATGTCACAATGACATGGACAAGGCGGAGCGCGAGTTACGCTCGAAAATGAAGGAGGAGACAGATCGTGCGATTGAGGAAGCAAAGAAGAAACAGTGGTGCAGTATGTGCTGGGAGGAGGCCAATCTACGCTGTTGCTGGAACACGTCATACTGCAATACCAAGTGCCAGGAGTAAGTAACCACTCATTTCAACTTCGCCTGAAAACCACATCTATAGACTACACTGGCCTCAGCACAAGGGACGCTGCTCGAATCGACCAGATGCACTTGAAGGGCTTCCACCGGCCAAGCCGAAGATAAAACCAAAGTTGTAGAATAACCCACTGTCTCTGTTGCTTCACAACATGCCTCACACCACACCAATAACATCAAGAACGCACACCTATGATTAACATCATCGTTTTATTGCATTTCGGCCATTCGCATCTTTTCTGCATTTATGATGGTTTTTATGATGTGTGCCGAAGGGTGCCATCACCCACTTTCATAAGCTGCTTATTCGCCGGACATTCTGACCAAAGAGAGTCAAAATGTGCAACAAAAATAGTTTTTCGAAAATGTTGACAATATCGGCAATTCAATTCGCTGGCTTGGCCGTTATATTGGGCCTATGTAAGTAGAAAGAGTTCGTGAATTATTGATCTGACGTGGTTCAGCCTCGTATGGTCTTTATTTGCAGCCGTCCGTGGATAATTATATCCCGATCATATCGATCGTGTATTCAAGCATTGGCTTCGTCAGTAGCATTTTTTGCATGATCGGTGTGCTCAAGTACAAACAGTGTTGTGTAAGTGCTTCATAATATAATGAGGGCTATCCAAACTTTAAATTTAGCTGATTACACACTTGATTTTGTCTACACTTGTCTTTCTGGTATCGTTCGCTGGATCGATTATATTTCTCTGCTTGCTAGGCAAGACAAACGGGTTGGTGGAGTGCGACGGGCCCTATCGAGGAAACAGACGACATCATTGAAGACGAAGTGGACGACGAAGAAGGCTTTATTCCGTCAACTTACTACGAGTCTGAGAACTTTATTACGCGGGATGAACACTACACACTGTCTTATGACTTCGGTTACGACCTAAATGCTATACTACATCCGACGCGTCAACCCCAAAACAGTGTTGAAAGTCAAATTAACTCAACGCCTCCAGTTGATGTCAAAGAGGAAGACAATCGACTGTATGCCCTTATCGCCTTTGCCATTTCGTGGTTCATGGCCGTGTTGAACGGTTCCTCGGTTTATATGACGTCGCGTGTGTTACGCTCGATGTACTATAAAAATGGAAAGTCGACCATTATATTCTTCTGATGAATAAACTTGAGGAGTCCAAGAAGGCGAAAGAATTACGCATATATTCTATATAAAGGATTTAGAACGCATTTGTTGCCATTCCCGTGTTCTCTTCGTTTATATAATAAGTAGCGCAAGAAGTCAAGATTACAAAATGCGTTTCATTGTTCCACTTACAATTGGCACATGTCAGAGTAGACTTCACCGTGGCCCAAATCCGGACTGTGAATCGACAGATGAGCTCGCCTTGTGCGAGTATGACTGTGAAGAGAGTCATATTGACTGCTTGAAGGCATGCGATGGTGAACCTCATTGCTCGTCAGACTGTACACGAAGTTTCTCCGATTGCATTGATAACTGCCCTTGCTTAGGGATAATATTTTTTAAACACTTTTTATACGCATTTTGTACCAATTTTAAACGAAATATTATCCCTATAGACGCTATACAAACTGTGTTGACGGTTGCCCGTGCCCCTACGAAAGTGACTACTGTAACATTTGTGAACAAGAAAATGAACTCGAGTGGGAGTACTGCAGTCACAGCTCGATTGAGCGGCTGACGGCATGCCTGGCGAAGTGTGATAGTTTTGATTATCAGTGCGAGCACGAGTGTACAATAAAATTCGAGGATCAACTCCAATTCTGTCCCTGTATGGAAGAGTGCCCAAAGGGTTGCCCATGTCCATTTTTTGATTGTAGTCTAGCAACTACGACACCAGTATCAACGACAACTACTAGTACAACTGCGTCGACAACGACTACAACTACAACGCCACCGACCACTACTACTACGGCCACCACCACAACGACTACAACACCGACTACAACGACTGCAAGTACAACTACAACCACCACGACAACTCCAACAACTACAACTATAACCACAACTACAACCACTTCTACAACAACCACGACGACGACGACGCCAACAACAACTTCAACAACAACATTGACTACTACGACTACCACGACGACAACGGCTGGTCCTTTACCATATGAGCAAGTTTTTATTCTGGCGTTCGATCCGCAGACAATTCAACAAGTTAAACTGTCGATATCATTTTATCCAAACAACGGCATCACTGGAATCACTAGCAGTGATGTCGCCCTTGACGACGTGCACAGTGATCGTCATCAGATGTGCTCATACGTTTCCCAGGGACGAATGTTTTTGATGGGAGGTTTTTACAACGAGCGGCAACACCTCGAGATCGTCGACTCACGAATTGTTCATCTCGACGATTTGCCCTTCGACTTTCATGGTGGCCGCTGCGAGTGTTTCCGTGAAACACAAATTCTGGCATGCGCGCCAAAGAGTCAGCCACACGAGTGTTACGAGTTTGAGTTGGGCGATGAAGATACGAGTGTGTCAACGACAAAGTCAAATCATTTCAAGGGCGGCCTTGTTATTCACAAGGGTGCGCCGACTATTTTCCGTGAGTTTGTAGTACTTTTATCAATGATACAAATTAGTTACTGACCAGTTGGTGTGCTAAGCGGACAAACGGAAAAATATAATCTTTCATCACGCGAGTGGACGGTGATCAATGTGGCCGCGAGTATGGAGGGCTTGAGTCAATTTGCAACGACAGTTGTCAATGACGAGATATACGTTTTCGGTTCGTACGCCCTTTACAAGACAATTTAAAACTGATTTACTAAGGTGGACTTTACGAGCAACTGCACGGCGATATTGAATCCGATAATGTGTTTTATTTGAATGATTTTACCTGGGTGCCCTATCCAACCAAGCTACAGGGTGGTTATCGTCACGGCTTTCAGCTCGTCAAATCAGGTCATTGTTTGTTTAATTGTCATTTAAAGTAATCCATGCATAGGTAATCGCATCGTTCTTATTGGTGGCCGTGATGATGCTGAGAATGAGAAGCCGGTCGAGGTGTGGACATCACTTGATCGGCGGCAGTTCCGCGTCGAGCTGCTCGATTTGGCTCATTATGAATGGATCAATTATCCAAACAGTTTCGTCGTTGGCAAGTTTGACTTCGATCAAACAGTTTGATGATCAGTTACTGATCAGTGAAATCACGTGTTTAAATCTGTGCATTAACTGTGTATTTATTGAACATATTAAAAACTTGTGGGCATTCGATCAACTGGTGTCGTCTTTTTTGCGAATTTCAACTTTGGTCACCCACTTTGGCGGACGGTGTCGATGCTGATTATGTTGCTGTTTGTGTCGCACCACTTCACTCTGTTTTATTGTTTGTTAGGAAAATAGTAAACTGACAGTTAAACGTCACCTTATCACATATCGTTGGCAGGACAAACTGTTTGGGCGTTAGGGCCGATTCCGACCTTGTCAGTGATTTTTTAAAGTTTTTCGTCAATTCTGATACACTGAGCCGTTTCTCGACTGTATCAGAAGGTTCTCGCAAATTCACAATGTCGTCGCTGGTTGATGCTGTAGCACTAAGCAATTGAGAGCGGCGTAGTTTCGTGCGGCTCAGGATGGGTCTCTTTGGTGATTGTGGTATCGGTCGCTGAAGTGACACGACCAGTGGCCTAATCAAAATCAATTAAAATTTACTCTGGCATCTCAAAGGGGCCGTCTCAAAAGAAACACAAAAAACGTACCGCTCTGAGTGACTTTCTTTTGTAGCTCCGATTGTAACGTCGAAATTTTCATCCAAGTACGCATTATTCTTCTGTCTCTTTGGCGGTGGTAATCTCTTCAAAAAGGAGCGATAGCCCATTGGCGTGAAATCTCTCATTTTCACAGCCGATGACGACAAATCATCTTTTTGGCAGTGGTCGACTTGGTCGACTAACTCACTTTCAGCTGCTGTTGCTGTTGCTGCTGCTTCCCGAGCCACCCTGGTAATGAACATTTTTTAAGACGTGTGACAGAAGTGGGCAAATATTGGCGCAGATTTTCTCTATAGCTCAAAAAGAACTGCTGCTGCAGTAAGACATCGTAAGTGTTACGCTGACAAACATTATACAGGATAATTGTCACAATGCTAAGTGTTAATACAGGGACATGAATATATTGATGAATAAGTATGATGACGACGAACCTGTATGGTGTGTTCAACAAAAGATTGCGAGTTTTCTTCACTTGCAAGTAGACCAAATGGGCAACTTCATTGTTCGACATGATGATGTTATCTCTCAATCATTATTTTTTATAATGTGGTCTCTCCCGGTGCCAGCTCGTCTTTGTTTTATTTTATGTTTTCTTAACGTTCTACTCGTCCAACTACTCGTTCAGTCTGTCAATCGTCGTATCAGTACAATTAGCGTCCCATGTCGACATATCAAAACAAACATAAAGCGTATTAAAAGCAACTTACACACACGCGCGTACAATACAATCGGATATGGCCACTTACAAGCTGTATTTAAGTTATTCTCGCATGAATAAGACTTGTACTTCTAGTGTTACTACCATTACGTCAAATTACCTATAATCCGCACTGGGCCACTGGCTTATCCATTGTTTGACTTGTAGTCGATTCATGGAAAATGCAACTTATCAAGAAGTTCGATTTAATACAAGCGATATACAGTGTTGAAAAGAGTATTATTATGTGAGTTCAGTGTGCGGCTTCAGATCAGAAGGGTGGTTGAATTTACACAGAGTTGTGGTTGGTTGTTGATTATTAACACCAGAAAAACATAAAACCAACTTTTTGTTGTTTGTCAAAAACGCGTATATGTGAACTTGGTCGACTCTAAACAGTCTCTCAAATATAATTTAGTTTGGCGGTTGCGTCGCCAGCGTGTTCGGCACGTGACTGGGCAGGCCCGGTGGTAGGGAGCATGGGAGGGACGAGGGCAGACTAGTGTGGAGGAATGACGACGTCACTATTGGCGTGCCATTGTCGAGCATGTCTGAATTGTTGAATTGACATGTGCGAATTGAATCCATCAACCAACCTGAAAAGCTGGACGCCGCCGCCGGTGGCGTGTATGAAGTCGGTACATTTGGCGCTCCATTCGCCGGGTTCGCACTTGCCGCCGCCGTCGCCGCTGCCGCTGACGCCGCCGAGGGTGGAAAGGGCTGCTGAAATGCGGGCACGCCGTTTCCACTGAGCAGCATGTCGCGAATGAGCGTTTCGATTGGCGTCTTGCCGACTAATCTGACGAAGAAGAGCTGCTCGATGACTTGCGGCGAAACGGCTCGAATGGCCGGTAATCGGAGTAATAAGCGACCAAAGCGGCTTGGTTGAGCTGGATATTGACATCTAGTAATAAAAAAGGGGATGAACGGAGTGGTGACCTTTTAAGCCTTACCTGACATATTCTTCCATTGCACACTGTGCCTTTTCTTGGATTGATTCGATATGAGCGGGATCACTCAGTCCGGGTGCATCTAAACACAATTTCTCATTGTCAACATCCGTCATGTTGGACGACCCGTGATTTCCTAAATGGTCGACTCCAAAACACCGCGATATCAACATATAACTGTGTTTGGTAAACTTCCACCCTCAAACTTAATTTTCGCCTCTATTTTCGGACATTTATGTCACGTCAATAATGACAAAAACACAAAAATCTGGATATTTGGCGTCGATTATCAGATCCTACCAACTTCTAAATAGTATCAGTGTGCTGTGCGTTGATGCACGCACTCCTAACGTGTCGTTTACACAACAAGCCCAAATCAAGGTAAGTCGTGTGTCTCAGTGTGTGTGTGTGTGTGATACACATTTTTGACTGGGGCAACAAGTACCATAATAATTGTTGACTTATATGTTAGACAAAAAACTACCAACACCAGGCGTTCTATTTTTCGTCAAATTATTTGCGTCAAATCTGAGCGATTAACCTTACGTTATCACGCGCTTATTACCTGGATTGAAGAGGACGACAGCCTTCAAGCAGGAGAATTCGGCCGAATCGACGTGCAGATTTTTTAGCTTTTCAACTTGTTCCTTAAAATATAATAAAGTATTGAAGACACATGACTTAATAAGAAAAGTACCTGGAAGATGCGCACGTGATCCATAAAATTCATCACTTTATCGGCACTGTGCTGGAAGCCGGCCGCCGCCAACAGTGGCGCCACGTGCAACGGCATGTGCGATTGAGCTGCATTAATGACGAACAACTCGCCCCACGACCACTTGAGCAGGTTCACCTTTAGACGAGTAAAGTGTTAATGGTTTAACGATACGAGATGCTCGATCAGCTCACCTGATCGGTTATTTGGAGCTCGGGAAAGAAGGGAATGCCACGCGCCCATTCGACAGCGCAAAAGAGTAGTCGTGCTGCCAATTCGCAAACGGACTCAACGCCCATCAGCCCCGAAGTCGGATTGTAGCGTGGATAGGGCTCCGCGCGGAGCAGGAGCGAAATGAACCCAGACAAGTATCCGGAACCGGCCGCTCCGAGAAAACCATCGGGACCGGGCAACGAGAACTGGCCCACTGCGTTTTGACCGGCTGGCATGCGACCGCGTTGAACGGCTTAAAATGTGATGTGTTAGTTTTGACATTGCGGTAGTTAATATTTCCGATCTCAATTTATTCAGATGCCCCCTCACTAGCACGCGTCAGATCTGATAAGCGTCAAAATTCGCGCGTTTTAGCGCCGATGCATTAGCTTATCAGCAAACTTTAAACAACGTAATTATGCCGACCTCGATCTCCCTCTACACACGCGCGTACTACCTATCCTAATGGGTTTAAACAAACTTCAAACCGGGGAGATTGATAACGGCTTTTAGTGGGGTGAGAAAAAAGACGGCAATTTGTTTATTGAAATGGTTTGGCGGATAGGAGGACATTCCATCGGGTTGATGACCCCACTACAAAACGGTCGGTTTAGTTGTAAGGAGCAGCGATGAGAAAAAATCATTGCGACGCCAAAAATTATTGGCATAATTGGCTCATTCCATTGGTGAAGTACACAAAAATTAGTGTACGACTTCCTCTGAAGAACAAACACTCGCAGCAAAAAAGAGGCTTGCTCATCGGGGCGCTAATTAGTCCCAGGTTGATTATGATGGTGGTGCTCGTTGTAGCGAAGTGGTGCGTGGGAAACACAACTAGACGCCAAATTTTAATCCACCCTCGATCAAGTATGATTACGCGCACCATGTATGGCTGCGATTGTCATCATATGTAGTTAGTGAGATCAGCCCCAAGTTCAGCAGTCGTATTAGGCTCACTTCCCGCTCTCACCACCCACCACTGCCACCACAAGCAAAAATCGCTTGAAGTTGATTTGTATTTTAACAAAAGGTCACACAGTAGCCACCACCACCGCCATAGTGACGGCATTAGCACGGCATTAGAAATTCTGTGTATTTTTCTCTTACTAACTTTTCCAAAACTTGTTTTGATGCTTAGCACAAAACAAAAAGCGCCAAAAGTGAAATAGTCCCGTCGGTCAGACGGTCGACCTCTTTGGTGTTGTTGGTGGCTGGTTTGGCCCAAATGGTATACCCAGACATAGCACCACCAATCTGGCACCAGTCTGAGCCGTCCCTCTGATTCAGCAAACAAATACAAGCAAATTTCTCCTCATCTCTCTCTCGGCCTGGTGGAGCATAATTACAAAAAAGTCGATTTTGATGTGAAGTTGTTTAAACGCTAAGTGAGCGGTTAAAGTGTGTATGTTTGAGCTGCATCTCGTACTACTCCTAATGAGTGTATACGCCATTCCAGTCTCGCGCCAGACTCGAAGTCGAAGTGAGTTAGATAAGAAAAAGGCAGGCTGCTCGGTTTAATTACCATGCTCGTTTCGAGGTCGCCTCAGGAATCAGCGGGTCAAGATCGTTAAGGTACAAAAGCTGAACTAGGAGTGCACTAGCGTCCCTACTTTTTCTCATATCGTTGCTCAATCTAAAATCAAATTCCACAAACGTCGCAACTATTTCTGCTCGGAGCCCGGGGTACTTTACGTCTAAGACGAAACTCTCATATTGACCTTAGCCTGTTGTCCAGCAATCCATCAAAAATCATCACTTCAATCCGATCCTAATCGGTGGTATCTGATCAAACGCATCTGTCCGCGCACCCCGTCGTGTTGGTCTCACTTTAAAGTGACGATACTTTACTTGAAGTCTGACAGCGGATAATGCGCCCTGAGAGGGTCACACACGAGGTCATCGCTAAAATGTCCAACTTTTTTTGTCACTCACAATCCGAGAGTTGACGCTAATGCGGCATTGTCAAACTGGCTTTAAAAATCTAGTACGACACAATGTTCGAAAATTAATCTTTTGAAATGCAATAGAACAAGCTTAATCTGTTTTATGTTTTTTTGTCGTCAACTCAGTGAGTACGGAAATGCTAATACCATATTGTGCCGCCAAATATACCAAAAACAAATCAAATATATATAAATGAGAGCACTACAAAACAAGTGTTTATCTGGTTATGATTTCGTTTTTGTATTGTTAGAATTCACTACTAATATCGACAACTTCCGGATTTACGAGTGAAAAATACCATTCAGTCACCTTTGATGACCCTGGTTGAATGGAGAATAAAGTGGGAATCGGGAGTATTTGTGTGACACGATGTGTGCATACAGGAATTTAGCGTCTTTCGTTTTGGTGGAGGAGAAGGAGGCAGAGCACCCACAAAAAGTGATTTGAACTTGGTCCAATTGACCCTGTCGAGAAAGAGATCGACCCCAAGGTCTCTGGCCCCTTCACTGAGCTCTGATGCAAACGTGTCAAAAGGGTCGAATTATTCTAGGCCTGCTCTGAATGACCTGTGAGATCACCTATATATCGGCTTTGGGCTTGTTCGGAACGTTCAATTCAATAACGCAACAGTAAAAAACGTACCTTCGCGCCGCATGCCAACTTTTAGACACTTTTTGAGACGACAGTATTGACACTGGTTGCGATGGTGTTGATCAATCGGACATGATCTGAAGTTGGTGTTATTTTCAAAGGAAACCAAAAAACGCAATTACCTGTTGCCGCGGCACGTGTAGTTTAAATTGCGTCGCACCGAGCGCTTGAAGAAGCTCTTGCAGCCTTCGCATGTAAACTGGCCATAATGCTTCCCAGATGATTTATCGCCGCACACCTTAATTGTTAATTTTTCATTTTTGTTCATTTATCAAATTAATAACGGCGCCGCGTTTAGATTAAAAGCGTTCGTGTCACTTCGAATCCCGCCGGACTCAGGAGAGTATGTGTTAGCGTTTATATATCTGTTTGTTCGGTCAAATTTCACGGCTATTTCCTGAACACACGCGCACAATTGCGATGCAAATGGCGGATGGGTGATTTTGACAAATTGAGAGGGAGAGGGTGAAAACAAATTAGAAATTATTTTGACTATTCACTTGACTGCGAAATTTTTGAGTAACCAACACAACCAAAACAATATAGCCAAGACACGCGAGCGAAACAAAAATTCTGAGCCAAAACATACTTCCGCAGCCGAGTGGGTACGGTTCTAAAATTCAAGTGGAAGTAGATGATTAACTGGTAAAGAAGTTAATTGAAGTTAATTCAACTAGCTACACACTATCTAATACACACAATCGGACTACCCGACACACAAAGGTCGGGCCATATTCAAATATGCATCATAAAAACGCCCAGTTTTAACACCAAATCGTAATTATTTTCGTTACACACCCTCTCCCACTCTTATCGCGCCATGTTTGAAAAAATACGTCCATTGAAAAAAATTACAAGCTAAAAATAAAACACGCTATTTACCCGTCAAATACGTATCAATGTTCGAAGAGTGTGTGTATTTTCTTTTTTTCGTAAAAAAGGTGGCGCATATTTTGTTTTGGTTCAAGCTTGGATATTGGTTTGAAGCCGCCCGGCAAATGTATATAGTACTTTCATAGTTGGGCTTATTTGTCATTGTGCTGCATTCATCCCTCACATCTAATTCATTATCCTATCAAAGCGACGTTTCACCGCCACCGCCGCGTGTTTGTTATCTTGAATCGTGCTAATCTACACCATTCTATTCCCTATTTGTATGTTTATTGGCGCTTTTTTTTTCAGAGGATCGGCCTGCCCGAAAAACAACACATTAGTTAGCCGATACATTTGACCGCCGCCGCCGATTTGGTTAGAGTCAATTTCGATTTAATTTATGTCTCGTAAAATGTGGTTTTCGCCATCTGGAATGGCGCTCGAGAAAGTCGAACCGCGATGGCCAATTAGTGTTATGGTGCAGGCCCGATCTGATTAAGTATATCATCTGCATATGATGTGTATGGCGTCGTCTTGCGATGCTGCCCGACAAAAATGATATAACAAAGACGTTTTTTTTCGAAAAATTGACAAATTGAGTGGCTTTTGGTGCAATCGTTCGGCCCTTTGATATAATAAACCGGCTTACACCATCTAATACTCAACGCGTGTTGACACACAGTGTGTGTTACGAATACTGGCAAGTTCTTATGTTTGATAGACCGATTGATAAGATTATGGTGCTATACACGCCAAAATGATCTATCGAACATGCCGCCTCGAAAAAGAGAAATTAGCGCTGATCGGGTGGTGATGCAACTGACAACAGCAGAAATTCATTACACACTCCAGGTGCGATGTAGTTTTAGTGGTTAAGCCAAAAGTTGGAAAAATCTAAGCAACCCACCAAATTGTAGACCTATTCGGTTAATAGAACATCACCACTTTAATCACCCAATCTAATGACCGTTTATGACACCTAGTAATAATGGGGCGTGCAGAACTTACCACACATTCAATATGCGTTTTGGAGTCCATTTGTGAATTTGGCTCCTGCTTGACTTCACCAGGCAGACTGCCACCGCCTGAGCTCCCTGTAAAAGCTTAGGTTGAAGATTAAGCGTGTCCTTCTCATTATGTGATGATCAATAGACTAACCACTGAAGCCGGTCACTGTACCTGGCGTGTTTGGCTGCATGTCAGTCACACCGGGCGTGTGGGCGCCAAGTTGTACGTTCGAATTTTGATCCAAATCACGCAAATTGGCCAAATGCGAGTTTTCAAACGAGACTGTGTCAATGGTCTCGACTTTGTACGTTTCAATCGGAGTGATGTCTGTGTCGTATTGGACAAACATTGTAATTTCAATTATAATTTTGAGATTTTTTTGAATATGCATATAACTACAACAAAGAAGAAGTCCACTTTCCTGCCACATGATAATTATGCGAGGCATCGCGTAACGGGTTTGGTACCACCATTGCCATTTTCTCTTAGTGTATTTTTCTCTGTGTTTTGATGTTGATCACGCTCCAACACGCTCTAACTGTAGTTGACGACCACGAACTAGTGTTGATCAGGAGCCAAGAACTTGTGCTGATGCAGCTTGGCACGTTTGAGGTGTCAAGTACAATTTTAATATGCTCGCCAACAAAAAGACTATTCCGGGGGCAAGACTGTGATTGATCGGCGAAGTTTTTCTTCGATGACCTGTCGGGGTCACACTTTCTATCTCTCTCGGTGTGTCAGGGTTAAAAGTCTCGGGTTTTGGGCAATTTGTTGATTATCAGTATATGTTAGTTATGCTGCTTGCAATAAAACCATATAGAAAAGGAGAGAGATAGAGATGAGGGCGCTTTGTAACTATATGGAGGGATGAGCAGACGATGGGGGAGGGAGTGGGGATGAAGCTCTCGACGCCACCGCGACCACGCGCACTCATACACACATACAAAGACCGAAATAAAGTGTAAACGCGCCCTGTTGCGCCTCCACCGACATTGGGCATGAATTCACCAAGTGCTAAAGTGGAAATGCTCACGGCAATAAGCCAGTAGGAAGCTCTATACCTTGTTGGTAGGGCCCAAAATGGGATTATGAAGGATTATCGTAAAGTAACTTGGCGTTTATGCATCAAGCATGCCAGCGCGCACTATGCCGCGTAGTCTATGCGTACATATTCGCCATTAAAAATCTGAAAATATCTAAAAAGGTCAGAGGCCAATGTGTACATGATCTCTCCCTTTTCGCTTTACCGTCTGCATGAACGGCTACACACAATTTTGCATTTGGTGCGGTTGAAACAATTAAATTCAACTATAAAGAATTCGCCCCTGGTATGATTTACAGTCTCAATTAAGCAGTGTGTGATTAATCAGCGTTTCGTCTCTCTGTGCATACTGCATAAGTCTGACCTTGAACACTGATGACATCACATTGTGTAGAAAACAACAAAAATGTGATCAAATGACGTATTTAAGTAAAATCAAATTTTAAGGGTCAATCCAACTGAGCAAAATTACTTTACTCTCTAGGGTGAGGTCGAGGAGACTTCTGAAAAATCAAATTAGCCGACCTCTGAACGGGTAGACCGAATCTTACGAAAAGGGTCGTAGTTACTAACGGGATTTAAGTCATTTCAATTTATGATTGACCTTTTGAAACTTCTAAAAGATTATACCATGGTCAAAAATGGCATAATTGTTCCACAGTCAAATAAAAAAAAACTCACACTGAAACCGTGCGTACCATCGAGCCTCATTATAAACATGGCGATTTCTCCTGCAATTAGAATGTGTGTCTTGTCATGCCACTTTTTTACGTTTACCACTCGGCGGCGGGACCTTGACACCCGTTTGTTGTGGCTCACAACTAAAAGTGTGAAAGTATACAATTCCGAGTTGCGACAGGCTCAATCCTCTGCTCAGGTTCAGCGCTGAGTGGCGGTATCGCTGTTTGATCTGTAAATAGCCACACCGCGTATCATCTATATGCCTAGAAGGACCCTGACGTGGTTTATAGTAAATAGGAGTGAGCACACTAAAAATACATAAAAAAGGCTCAATGCGGGATGACCAAATCACGACGGAAGAGCTTATCTGACATTGTTAGGCCGGTTAACGGAAACCGTGCGTTTGATCCGTCACCTGGATAAGTGTGTGTTTTATATATAATATTCGAACATTTAATCTTGGAAAGACAATGCCGCGAGAGAGTGAGAGTCAAGCACGGACAGGAATGGTACTGGAATGTCTGGCATGCCTTTACTTAATGAACAATGCCTTTCACAGTTTTATAACAGGAAATAATGTCAAGTGTAGCTCCATCCGGCCACGGCCTTTTTATCATCCCTTTTTGACATGCAAATTAGCTCCCTCCCCCGCCTCGGTCAACTTTTTTCATACACTTGTTTAGATCATAAACTGGCGACAGGTAATTCAAAAAATGATGAAAAACGTAATGAAGTGCCAAGCGCAATGATGGTGGTGGTGGTGGTTTGATGATGAAAGAAACCAAAATAATCGTGCGCCGCGAAACGAAAGTCGCTGAAGTCTCGCGCTGCGTTCTTTTTCTTCGTTGCGAGACGCGAAACTGTCAATAAATAAGCGTGATTTCTGCCAATGGTGATGATTGAAAGAGTCTCTGTGTGTGCAATAGGGGCAATAGGCAGAATGTAGTCAAAAATAACTTTTGTTGTGTAGTCATCATCAATGAGTGGTATACCATCATTAACTCCATGTACTGGTCGTGTTGATCACGTTGGGCGAATATTCGTTGCTCTTCCCACGCTTTTTGATGTGTACATAATCGAAATAAACGACGGTGGTTAATATGTGGTGTAAATAAATTTGGATTTGACATTGGCGTGTACTCTCCATCGGCGCTATTTGAAATTTGGTAAATATGAGTAATTGTGGCATGCCGTTTATTACGTTACGTGACCCCACATCGACGCAGATCGAGAGAGACGCTCCATCAACCGTAGAGCGGAGTATGGTTAGGTCTGGTGGTGCCAGGGGTCAAGCGGTGCGCAAACGTGAAACAAATTCAATTGACCCCGAGCAGGTTAAATGTAAAGAGCTCTTGTACTACTA
Organism: Oikopleura longicauda; assembly: GCA_004367895.1. Lineage (NCBI taxonomy): Eukaryota > Metazoa > Chordata > Appendicularia > Copelata > Oikopleuridae > Oikopleura > Oikopleura longicauda. The sequence continues at coordinate 8,977 of SCLD01094116.1, read as the reverse complement.
GTTGCCCACCTACTACCAACACCACCACCATCACCACCATCAGCAAACCCTTTTCATAGTCAATAAATCAATTTCAGTTTCGGGGGGTTGAACTTACACACGCACAGTCCAAAATTACAACACCAAAAAACTCATTAAAGCTAAACAAGGTCAACGTTAGGCGCGGTGTTGACTTGGTTTGGCCTAGGAGGGGTGGCCATGGCGCGCTCACGTAAATGGGTTAAAAGGTTTGCTGACCCGTGGTAAGCAGGGTCGCGAATGTTAGAAGACGTGTAATTCAACACAGGCGCAACACAGTTTTTCAAGGGCTGATTTTATTATTACTCAAATGATCGACTATAGCTGCTGTGCGCCACCGATTTGGCATCGTCGTGGTGAGATGACATTGATGGCTCAGACATCTCCTCCAGTTTCAGGATGCGATCACGGATTGTGACGACAATGTCATTGTTCGACTCCAACTCATGCATGAAGCTCTCGGCCGTTTCCTTGTACGATTTCTCTGATTTATTTACATTTGAAACGAAAATTCTAAACAAAATAACTGACCAAGTTTCTCCATTTCTTCCATCACATGCTCTCCCTGCGCAATCAACCCTTCGCCTTCGCGGCGAAGCATTTCAATTTTGTGACGCGAGGTGAAACGCTCATTCTTGCGTTGTCTTGTGGCGAGCATCTCCTTTAGTTTATGAGTGATTAATAATTTTGATCATTGAAATAGCAAGTTTAAGCTCAAACCTTGTTAATGTCTTGACGTTTAATGTCGATCACATTTTGACGATTTTTCAACTCGGACAATTCTTCTTTGAGCCCGTCAAGAATCTATTAGAATTTTGAAAATGATCTAAATCAACCGTAAGAAAAACCTTCATCATGTCCTTCTTTTTCATCTCGATGCGCTCCTTTTCCGCGCGTAGCTCCGTGTTGAGTACTTTTATTTTGGCCATGCGTTTTTCTTCTCGTTCGAACCGCTCAATTTCATCTTGCATTTTATCGTCGTTTTCGCGAACCTATTTAACGTCATTGTCATAAGTCAAAATTTAACAAAAACCAACCCGCTTGCCATTCTCTTCAAATCGCGACTTGGCCTCGTCAAATTGATGCTTGAAAAGCTCAAGCTCTCGTTGTATGCTCGTTTCGACCTCCGAAATTCCATGGGCCAGCTCGTAAATGGCGTTGTCCTGGGCACTGCCCTGAATCTCGAGATCATCCGTTAGTTTTTTCAACTCCGAAACACGTTTGTCCGACTGAAGCTTGTTCATTTTATTTTATTTCTGGTCTGGCTCCACAACGGACCGCACGAGCTTTCAATGAAAAAATCTCATCAAAAATAAATGCTCATTTGCGATGCGATCCAACAACAAAATCTCAAGCATGAAAAGAAGTTTTATTAAACCAGGTTTATTTGCGCTGCCATGGCCGCTTATTTCGCGCCAGGCCCATTTGTTGGATGTCTTTTCGGCTCATGATTGCGTCTGTTGATCAAAATGTAAATAACGTGCAAGTCAATGACGACGTACCTATTGTCAATTGCGCGCGATGCGCGCCACATGAAATGTCATCAAGCGTCATGTCAAGCGAACGCGTTTGTCGCTGCATACGATTTGCCGCCTGATAGCTGTATGTTGCTTCACGCACCACTCGTGCCGAGCGCGACGAGTTAATCATGTCTTGCTCGTGTTGACTAAACGAGATCAACTTTAAACGTTACAGTTATGGCGAACCTACCGTTGTTGCCGCTCACGGACGATTTTGACGGGGCGTGGGGCGAATGGCTCGAACTGGACATGATTCGCAATCGCCATTGTTCAATTCTCAGTTTTTGCTTAGTTTGAGTGCACAGCTACGAAAGCGTGAACTCTGACTTAGACCTGACTTAGGAGCGTTAATGGACTGCACAAATCAAAGGAAACGACCTCGTCATCGTCCTGTCACATCCAGCCATGCCAATCAAAGCCAACCTGCTGTGTCCAAATGTGGAATTCAAATCTAATATTGCAAATCGGAACTAAATAAACTAAACAAATATATACACCACTATGTTTGACTTATGTCTTTACTGTTTACCACCATAGAGAGAAAATGCTAAGCGCATGGTCACTTCTATGGGTGGCCGGCACCGTTGCCGCTTTCGACGAACGCGTCAGCGGTCGAACAATGCTAATCGACATTGCATGGATGAAGGTGGACAACATACCCGTCGACCACACGTTGTACTATCATAAACAGCACTGTTTTAAATGCAAATGGGCAATGTTGTTAGTTCTTGTTTATCCCACTCGCCGAGCGTCGCTCAGATTTAACTAACCGCATTTTGATCAGACCAAAAAACATTTGGACATTGACGAGAACTATGAAGGCGAGTATCAGATCGAGATGCAGTGGCCAATTCGTTTCCAAATCTTCGCAAATAATGAACCCAGCGAAGCCTATGACTGGGACTCTGACGCCGGACTGTGCGTCGACAAACCGTTTCATAGCATGAAACAGGGTGGAATTTATACACTATCGTTAACAGAGCGCCCAGGTACAGGAAAGTTCGACTGTGAGCTGACTTTTGATAACAAGGCGGAACATGATGAAATAGCGTGGATGTATTATATGCCGATATGGGCAGCTGTTCTTGTTATTATAGCTTTGTACGCTTTGCACGCTATTTACAAGTGTATTGTGGCGCGAAGGGCCAAGTCTGTAGTGGAAGAAGAGAGCTTAGAAATGGAGGAAAAGGTACCCGTTACTCCTGCACCACCATCGAAAAAGCGTCTGGTCTCCTTAGACACCTTCCGCGGCATTTCACTTGCCCTTATGGTCTTCGTCAATTTCGGCGGTGGCGACTACTGGTTTTTTGAGCATGTCCCCTGGGATGGTTTGACCATGGCCGATTTGATGATGCCATGGTTTTTGTTCATGGCCGGTGTTTCCATTCGATTTGGCATTAAATCGCGGCTCAAACGGGCCAACTCGAAGTGGCATATTGTGTGGGAGATTCTGGTGCGAACGGCAAAGCTGTCCTTTCTCGGCATTTGCATTGTCGGCGGTAGCAGTCATTGGGACAAAATCCGACTGCCAGGTGTCTTGCAGCGAATTGCCATTGGCTACTGTGTCGTATCTCTGATTCACTTAGTCTCGCCCAACGTTGACAAGGGCTCCAGCACGATCAAGGAAGAATTGAAGTCTTATTGGCCCGAGCATCTGGTCGCTCATCTTCTGCTCATGACGTTTTGCATTGTTACTTATACCTTACCACTCGGTGACGACTGTCCAACTGGCTATACTGGTCCAGGCGGCATTTCAGAAAGTGAAAAGTACAGAGGATGCATTGGAGGTGCGGCTCGTTACATCGACGAGTTAATATTTGGCCATGATCACATGTATTGTTCCCCGACGGCAAAGTATATGTACGAAATGGATAAAAAGCAAGTCTGCTTCGACCCTGAAGGACTACTGGGCAATTTAACATCGATTTATTTAACCTACTTGGGCCTACAAGCGGGCAAGATCTTCAGTACATATTCCAACTTCAAGGACAAGAAACATATGATGAGTATTGTCTCTCATTTAGGCGTCGGCATTCTTTTTTATGGGATATTAGGTGAGATGATTTCTTCGATCCGATAATCCTGTATTTTCTAATTCAGGATGCTTACTGGCAACCATTGGTTCCGAGTATGAAAATGGCGAGTTGATCACCCGGCCCATTGTCCCCATCAACAAAAACCTGTGGTCTGTTTCCTTCGTCTTCGTCTGTGGCTCGCTGGGCTATTTGATGTTGCTAATGTTATTTTTCATTTGCGATTACTTTGAAGTTTGGAACGGCACGCCCTTTTACTACATGGGTCGCAACTCTATTCTAATCTACTTGCTCCATACTATGTGTGATGGAATTCCATGGGATTGGGATTGTAAGGTAAATCTTTGAACAAACACTAAGTGAGACACAACTAACAACTTTAACAAGGTTGCCTCGCATAGTGAAGAGATGCTGATGTGTTGCACTAACGTTATGCTGTGGGCAACATATGCTTGGTGGTGCTTTGATCGAGATTTTTTCGTCACTGTCTAACACGAGTACTGCTAAAACAGATGCAAACAACGACACGAATAACGATAAATGAACTTTTTTATAGTAATATAAACGATGTGTGATGGTGGTGGTGGTGATACAGTTCAATATATATTGAGTTGATACAGATCAGTCTCTCTACTATCATAAACTTTAGGTTAAATGTAGTCGGGCAGTTTTGTGTTCATTGTTCATTCAACAACGAATGACTCGTTGGTTTCTTCTTTTATCGCTTTTGAGTCTAAATTTGACATTGCTGGTGGTGGTGTTGGCGCTGTTGCTGTCATCAACTGTGGCGGATCAGGAAGCTCGTCGATTCGCAGCACCAGATGAATTTTCTTTTGATGGGGCATATTAAGATTAGAGTTAATAGGTAGGTAGTTTTTACCTGGAATGCGAGTAATCGTAGTGAGTGTTGTGCTTTAAACGTAATTTCTTCTTTTTGCTGGTTGATTGGATTTGAGAATGATTCGTTTGTAAATATAAAAAAATAAAATGTTAAAAATCCAAGCCTGTCGCGTCAAACACGCAAAGACATCTTTCGTCTGATCAGTGGGATCGGCCATGCCCCGCTGTATCAAGCCAGACGCAATCACTGAGAGCACACGCTTCAAACCATCGCCCGCCGTCATTGGCTGCTCATACGAGGCCATTGCCGCATACGCCAACACTTCACAATGCCAGTCAACTAGGCCAGACCATGCAGGATCGGATGCCACAATGCTCTTTAAATTAATTTAATTATTGCTTTATAATTGTAGTAATAATTTTACCTTGAGCACTTTAGCCACCGCAATGCAATTGAATGTGCTGCCGGCGTTTTGCTAAAGTGAACCAAAAATAGTAAATCCCCAGTTCAGTTTAAATTTTGTTGTTTTTGGCGTGGTAGAGATTTTTTTTGGTCGAGATTATTTTTTCGTCAGTATTTAAAAAACGACTTTTATATTTGGTGTGTTGGGCTAAAACACGAGATTGTTATGTTTTTTTAAATTCGGGCCCGTAGTGATTCATTACTGTATCAATCACGATTTCAGTAGATTGAATCAGTCAAGGGCGACGAATCTATAGGTACTACATGCAATTGTAACAAATACAAAGAGGTAAAAAAGAGTACTGAAAAGTTGTCATTTTGTGTTCTCTTAAGTACTCTTTTTAATGTGCTACTCCAAAAGCTGCTTTTTACGGTTAGACACGAAACTCATCATCAAGAAGTAAGGGCGCCGAGTCAACGACGATTAATCTCGCTTCGAAGACAGGGTACTTTGCAAATGTATTATAGAAGGTGGTCCACACGTCCAGTAAAATGGTCAAGTGCATGCCTTCAACGTTTTTAGTACATGCAAATGCACATTGAACCGGATGTATGACCACCGTTCAGGCTCGTTCAGGGTGGTCAGGGGTAATGGTCAAAGGTGTGCTGTGTGTGTGTGTATTTATGGATACCTGGAAGAATCTTGATTGGCGAAGTTGGATTAAATTTTCCGTGGTAGAAATCTGCGGTAAATTTTCAGCCAGTTCGGGATCAGCTATAAACAGAACATTCAGGGTAATGTTACTCATGAGCTGTTTATATACTTGTATCATTTCTATCACGTAAAAGAGAGTGAAAATGAGTGTTTTTTTTATCATTATATATATATTGCCAATACAAATGGGGGAGGAGGAGGAGAAGAAAACACGTTCAAGCCGACCGATGCAATCCATAAAAAAATCACATGTTGGTTTGGCTCGAGCCCGTTTTCGACTAGGCGGAGTTTAGAAAAATGCGTATGTTTTTTTATCGTCAATTTTGGGGGCGTGGTAACATCAAAATGTAATAACAAGCTAATTATGCGGCTTATTTCAAACTTGAAATTAATGTGTGAATAAAGCGCATAAATAGGAAATTTGGAGTGTGTGTGTGTGCGTGTGTGCAAGGCCGTTATTATTGTTTAACTTTGTCTTAATGTATTCATTAATGACCTTGATGTATGTTTTTACGGGGTGATGCATTTATCTTATTGTTTTGCTTCCGCAGCGCGCGCTCACACCAGTGTATTTCTGTGGTGGTGGTGGTGTTCTTTACTTTGTGGCGTCACAAGTAAAGAAACTGTTTTTTTGTCAATCTTTCACATACCACTTATTTTTTCATTTGTGTCCCTACTAACTAAAGATTAGTTAGGAAAAAATGGACAGACAAGACTGTGCATTCTGTGTTTGGGTTGAGCATATTGTGTTCATGTGTGTGTTTTTCACCAGAGATGCTGTGTGATTGGCTGTTTTTGTGTGTATTTTTTTTACGTGTTCTTGATTCAGCTGATAAACATATCCGTGGTGGGTATCACCTCATCAAGAGTGCGCTTTCTTTTTTGCTTTCTCTCATACTCTTTCATCAACAGTGCCCATGTACTTATTTGTTGAGCAGTTTAAGTACATGACACTGCTCGACGAACGGAGTTGTTGAAAAAGGTAAAAAGTCGTTTTCTCCGGCGTTTTTTTTACACACTCAAATACTGCGTGTGTGTGTTTTTGGCGCAGCATGTATAAATAATCATGTAGTAATTGTCGCGAAAAAAAAAGTAAAAATAAAATCAAGTTTTTACCCTTGGTCGGACTGAGTGGCGAGGTGAACAACAGTTCAATGTCAATGGCGCCCCAATCAGTCGTATTGCTCGTCGTTGTCGTTTTCGGCTCGGCGGTGAGACGGATCAGGGCCCGCTCGAATTGCATGTCCAACAGGGTGAGTTGAACCTTTTCCGATTTCTGTGGCGTCACGACGAGTGATTCGTTCAGTGCACGATAGACTTCGTGCATTGACTCGTTAGTGGGTCGCTCGACAAAGACAATGGCGAGTTGAAGCGTGCGATCTTGAGCCAACATGGTCGCCTTGGGATTGGGGCCGATGCGCGAGATTTCGCTAATGTGGAGCCCGGTGCCGGTTTTGACCGGGTCCGGGTGTGGTTTCTTTTGCGCCTCTTTGCCGCCCCCATCGCTCAGCTTCTCGCAGTACTTTTTCAGCGCATCCTCCAACGCCTCATACGCATGGCCATAAAACAGTTTCACCTCTTTTGGCAGGTCAACTTGTTCCAGCTTCGCCTTAATGTGACGATCGGCATAGGGCGTAATGCGTTCCATCTCCCACGACGAATTGTACAGTCTGACTGATGGCATCACCTTGGGCCCGCCATGGACGACGGTGCCCTCGTTGTAGCGCGTTCGCTTGATTAAACCTGGGCCATGACGTGGCTTGATCCGCTTGCCCAGGTTGCCCTCGATCATTTTCAGCTTGTACAGTTTGACGACCATTTCGAGGGCGCACTTCTTCTGTGCCGATTTCTTGTTTGGCGCCGTTGCTGATGCTTCAATGTGTTGGTCTTTGACGTCAATGGCGCATGAGAAGAGATACTGACGATCTTGTAGTGTGCCACTTTCTTTCTCGTCAAACACGAGATCCTTGCCATTGATGGCGAAAAAGTCTTGCAACTTGGCCCGGGCCGTTTCAAGCGTCCAATTGCCATTCTCGTCAAAGTCAAGCGGCTCCAGCTCGGCCTTTCGCTTCTGGCCCGGTGTCGCCACCGCCGCCGCCGCCACCACTGGCTGCTGCGCCGAAGTCTGATTGCCACTTTGATTACTCTCGGTATCGACTGTATCCTCGTCATTTTGATCAGCACCTGGTTGACTTACTTTGCCAAATTGCTCGATGAAACCGCGACGGAATAGCTCCCTCACAGCCAACACGGCGCAATTGGCATTGGCCTGTTTCTTATTACTACTCTTCGTCTCAATCACAATCGGCTCCTGGGCGCGTTTAAAACTCAACACCAGTTTTGACGTTGTCAGTTTGTTCGCCAGTTGAGCCGTACCAGGACCACCACTGCTTAATTGTGTGGTGACAACGGCATTCTCAAAATCACAGCTGATGCGCTCGGCCATGCAGAAGCGATTCAATCTCTGTCTCGCATTGTCAATTGTCCAGCCACCTGTCGTATCACCGTCCTTATCCGTCTCGGAAGACGCCTTCTCCAAATTCTCGGGCAGCTGGAGCCGCGGCGGCAAGTCCTTGCGCTTCATCAGATTCGCTTTGACCATCTCGTCACAGTAATTCCACGCCGCCGCCGTCTGCGCGTCGCGCTTTGACCGCGCCTCTTCGGCGGCGGTATGGTCCAGGCCGGGAATGGTCAGCGTGCACTTGTAGCGGATCTTGGGCGATTTGCCAATTGTCTCGTAGTTGTACTCGGGCTTGAGCTTCTTCTGCGTGCACCATGCGTACAAGTATGACTTCACCTCGGTCGCCTTGATCGGTTTCGGGCCCTGGTGGTGATTGTGATGGTTGTGGTGGTGGTGATGTTGACCACCACCACCACCATGCTGCTGTTGACCGCGATAATTGTGACTGGGCATGGCGCCCATTGGCGGCCTCACTTGGACATGCTGAACGGGCATTGCCACCCGTGGCGCCATGCGCAGCTGGGGTTGCCGCGCCGCCATTTGCGGTTGTTGAGCGGCTACTAGTGTGGCCTGGGGCGCGAAAACGGGCTGTGCCGCGGCGGGGTGGGCGGCATGGGCATGGGCGGCCATGACGTGTTGATGATAAGCGTTGGCGCTGACTGGCTGGACGTATTGAACTGTTTGCGGTTGATGATGCGCCATTTGATGCATTTGGACCTGTTGAACTTGCGGTTGCAAGCGAATTGCTTGTTGCTGCATTTGTGGCGGCCTTATTGCCATCACTTGCGTCGGGCGATATTGCACCATTGTCGGCTGCATCTGGACCGGTTGCATTTGGACGGGACGGCCCGGTTGACCGGGTTGAGCAGCTATTAACTGCGGTTGACCTGGGTGACCTTGAATCTGATGAAACTGGGGCTGCAATTGAAACGCCCCGGCATGACCCGGCACTTGAACCGGCTTGGCACCGACCGTCGGATTAAACGT
>SCLD01094115.1:0-12136 GCA_004367895.1 Oikopleura longicauda | reverse complement strand
TTAAATTGTCAATTGGCGCAAGACGCAATATTTTCGTACAGACACTACTCGACACGCCAGCATCATATTCAATGAGCCCTTTTTGTTGTAAGCTACTCGTCAAGGATCGTCTTGGCAAAATTATACGGCCACGGTTGCCATTGGTATGTTTTTTTTTGAATAACCAATTAAAGCTTAAAAAATAAACTAATTCAGCAATATCCAGAAACAGATGGTCGCGGTTATTGGACGGATAAAAGCGGCAAAATGTTGAAATACTGCCAGAACGGCTATTTGTACAATTTGAAGGCAGGCGATTATGAACTTGTCTTCTCTGCTGTCCATAGTTCCACACTTCAAACAATAGCGGATGGTTTGTTTTCATTTTTGTTTTAATTTCAAGTTCAATAAAAAACTTTTCAGGCACCAAGTGGATCATTCGTGCCGTTGCTAAGAGTAGCACGTTAAAATTACGGAATTTTGCTGATTGAATCTCAGAATAATTTACTGTGCAGACTTCAGCAGCATGAAAACAATTTTGGATTGTAATAAAATCTCGACCATGATGACGGTGACCTGTTTTTTGTTCTGAGAGAACAGCACAAGTAGACCTAAAACATTTGACAAGTACTGTACAGAGAGTATATTGCAGCATGATGATGCAATGATGGTTATCTTCAACCGCTAGAGACCCTACGGGTTATCACAGGGGTACACATGTTGGCAAGTCAGATTTTACGTGTTTTTTCTGTTTTATTTGTAGTCCGCGCCCTTTTGACATTGACATTTCTTATCCATACCGTTCTCAGCGAAGTAAAAAATATTCTTCAGTACTGGTCAGTAATACTGAAATTACCATTATTAGGTCAGTGTCGAGCCAACAGTTCGGGGCTACTTCTGTCTAACGTCTAAGCTTACCTCAAAGTTTAGTTTGCGACCTTGGATGCGGGAGAGGCTAATAACCCAAATCTTTATGCCTGGTCAAAGGCGAATTTCCGGGCCTAATTTAAGGATTGTGAGGGAGTCACGTTAGAACCGCTAAAATGCGACTCACACAGAGTTTGGGGGAGGCACTTACACAAAAGCAACTCTAATGTTGATCACCGCGGTCGTACTATCTTCAGCTGATTTACACGAGCGTCAAACTGTAGCTTCGTCATGTGTCAATACACGTGGAGCTAATTTGTACGTCGTTTGAAACATCCATACGTTTGGGGGTGAATAATGTTCGCCTTCGGCAGCACTGAAATAACATGTTAGAACGTTCAATCTTGGAAAGCTAGATTTGGCGTCTTCGTGTATGTGTAGGGTGGGAACGAGGCATTTAAAGAATCTAAAATAAACTACGTAGAACGCTTTGTACTATATATTTTGAAAACTTGTTATGTCAGTCTCAAGAATGATTCTTGCCCAAATCATTATTGGTAAAATTAGGCTTCTTTAGAGCGCAACAATCAAATGCTGAATCTTTTTGATTCTAAACAAAGTTAGTAGAAGGTACAATAAGTGTTAGAGAAAGTAAAATAAATGTAATACGTTCACCGTGTATGTGACGTTCGAGTATTACATCTTTTATTCAAGGGATTTGTCACCACCCACTTGACATCATATACTTCATCTAAAAATCACGTAAAGCTGCTTCTTGTCAAGAACGGCGCACCTGTCACGTCCGCTAGCAGTAGAAGTCAGACAAAAAATACTTTGGCACGCGAGTCGGAAATCGGAAGCATAAACTGTAGCTTTAGCAAACTATGAAGTATAATTGTCTTGTTCGTGAGACAGTTTATACGTTCTATTCATTACGCCAGGCGTTCGTAATTCTAACGAGTAACTTTAGAGGTATCAGATTGACGATATCTCACCCCGTTTGGATTGATGAGCTGGACGTTTTTTTTCAGTGAGATGATTGATTTTTACTTGGCTCAAAGTCCCTGTCATGACGCAATCAACTTGAAGAAGAGGAATCATTGCTCAGGCCAGACTCAATCATGCACTGAATAGGTTCAGGTGTCTTAACTTATCGAGTCTGAGTTAAAAGTTGTTAACGAAAAAAACTTGAAATGAACATTTGGCGCGAAGAAGTTGAAATCGAGGTCAAGTTTGACCCGAGCGACGTTCGCATCAATATGACAGAGAATGTTGTCGCGGTTAAGTGAGTTAACATCAGATTGGATTGTGTTTTGCATCATTTTTAACGTGAACTTTAACGTCAATTCCACCAAATAGTGCGGACAGAACAGAAAATGGAATCGTCAGCTCGTGGCAACGATTGGTCAAAATTCCGGGACAAGTCGACGACGACTCGGTGACTGTCACATGGAAGGGGCGTACACTTTCAATATCGGGCGTTTATCACGGGTAGTCTGTTCACTTTTGAGAAAAATATGTCGACACCATATATTGACACTGTTCCAAAATGAACGTCACACAATAATAATGACAAAATCGTGTACCGAGCTTCTTTTACATTTCTTGCTGTTAGGTTGGTCAAAGTTTGAGAGTTAACAAAAGGCGTTGATAATGATTGCTAGTGGGTATTTTTGCATGTTTGGCAACGACGGCGCTGGGCATTTGCTGGATGGTGCGCCAGCTGGTTCTGGTAAGTATAAACACAACGTTTAAAACCATCGTTTAAAGGCTATATAAGCTCATTGTTGACGATACGGATCATCCACACAGAATGTACAGCGTGCCAGATGACTACAGCTGGAAGACAATGTCAATGTTAGAGCGAATTGTGTTTCTCTTACTCGCATTCGAAGCCTGTTTGATGCTTATAGTTGCATTTCTTGTTTACATTTCCCGAAAGCCGGCCGAGTGACAGCAATAAACGCTGACACGATTAAATTTGGACTCACTTCCCCATGACGGCGTCTTTAGAATCTGTCGTTTAGATCTGTATTGGGCGTTACTACACACCAAACAACAGTGTGGATAACCCGTTACTTTAAACCCGATTTTTGGGAGTGTTACTTGAACAAGTTCAGCATGGGTTTTGAAAAAAAAGTGGATTACTTATTACGTTACCTACTTATCCATACTCATTTTTAAGTTCACGGTGCACTGATTACATTATCTCGTTGTCATGAACATACAGCTCTATTTAGAAGTAAAATAACCATCAAACCATGATAATGCCACGTTTATTTACCCAGCTTCTTCTCCACCAAGAAAGCCTCGACCTTTGGCAGTTCAATGAAAAATTCGAGCAGCGAGATCTTTTGATTCATGTCAACGTCCATCAGATTGAAAAAGTGTTGAATCTGCTTGTGAATGTCCTTCTTTGACAGGCCAAATTGGTCTGCCTTATCGCCCAGCAACTCGGCTGCCTCTTCAAGGTCAATACTGCCGTCGCCATTTTTGTCGAACTTGTCGAAGAGCGCATAGACATCGGACCAGAACTTCATGAACTCATCACGGTTTAGCTCATTTGATTTTTCCTTTAGAGTGTACTTATTGAAAAATATTTCGTTAATTACACACCTTTGCGTAGTTGAAATGCGTCAAATAATGTTTCATTGAAAACTGGAAATCAGCAAGTGCCTTGCTCTTCAATTCAACCTGCTTCGTATCAATCATGTGCGAACTAGTAGTTGAAACTGTGTATAGACACGTTATTACCACTTGGTCACAAAACATACCACATTTCGTCAACGGATGCAAAGCCCGACTTGTCCTTGTCCAAATCATCAAAAATCTCGCCCAAAACCGGGCTCCACTTGTCGTAAGCGGCCTGACGTTCTTCCTGCTTCAGCGGCATGGTACTTTTAGTTTCCTCTCGTCAATAAGTAGATCTCTGGCAAGAGCTGAGAGTGACCAGTGGACAAAACGTGGCGTTAGTGATAATCCACGACAAGTGAGGTCATTTGATTACTTAGGCAGAGACCTGTAATCTTATTCGCTGTATTTTACTGTGAACCGACTTTGTAAACCATTATAATTTAACGGGAACCCCTTGCCACGCCCGTTTCGAATCGACAATTATGTCCGTATCACTCTCTTACATAAAAATGAATGGAATTCTGAACGAGACTGGCAGCAGCTCTGAAAAACTGTAGAACTTAAAAGTTCACGATCTCTGTATTTCTATCATATACACCACGCCATACAGGTTATCAGAGCTAAAACGCTAAAACAGTATAAATATTCAACAGAATAAGTTATTTAAGCGGTCGGCGGAAAAAAAACGATACCGGTAGTTTCAAGTCAGCATAATTATCATACTTTTTTTGAAAACTTTCTTGTATTTTACCTTTTGTTTGGTAATTCCTAATATGCGTCGAAACTTTCGCTTATAATAACAAGTTTCGGAGTATTTGGTGGTGCATATTTTAGCGCGGGAAGTGATGACATTCGGCTGATGTTTGCACGTTTATCATGTGTGTGTCAACTACAATCTTCACCTGGGAATGACAGTGACAGTGACAGTGACTGTGTCACGCCAAATCTCGAACTTGACGTGTGCCACTAAAACAAATAAAGTTCGTTATACAGTTTACGAAATCAGCGGGACTTAGATAACATCGCAAGCTTCGCTTCCGACTCATAAGAGCTTAATAGCAACCTGAACACGGCGAGTGACTGACCAGGTACTAATAAGTGCCTGTTTGGGGGATTACGAAAAACGTTCCTCCACTTTCCTGACACAGAGATCATAGCGTTTCGAACTTTGATGCCCGATCGTCTCTGCGTGATGTAAAGAAGAGGTCACCCTTTCGTCCTAACCCCAGCCGAGTTCAAGGTATCGCTTTGATATGTCGTTTGTTTTAGTGGTCGTATCTTGTATAAGCTACGTTAGACTTTTATAAAGTCAAAACAGAAAAAAGGGCGTTTCAACATTTAACGCCAGCAGCACGCCACGCGCCGAGACGACGTCATAAACTTGACGATCATCTTAATAATCGAGCAAATGTCGTGTTTGTATAAAAACTGATAAAACTAGCGGAAATCTGGATATGCGGCGTTGCCTATGTAACGTTGTTTTTTATTAGGTTTTAGACTTCGCTTATTATTAAAAAAATGTCGCGTAAGGCGACGAATATTACCGCCAGCTTCACTTTATTATCGACGATGACGACGACGTTGTCAAGACGTGAGATTTCTGTTTAGAAGAATGTAAGCCACAACACAGTGTTCGTTAAAAAATAAGCGAAAGCAGAATAAGGGGTAATTTTAAAGCAAAACTTAAATCAGATTACGAATTGAGTAAACGTATGATTTGCAATGTCGGATGACAGGGATAATTTACTCGAAGAAGGGTCCCGCGCTCAAATATTTAATTTCGACATTCATTTTTACAATAGAGTAACACATTCCAAAAAAAGCTAACAAAAATGAAAATTGGCGTCATTCTTGGCTCGGTACGCCCGAATCGCATGGGTGATCGGGTCGGGCAACTCGTTGCGGGTGAGTTGGAGCGGCGGCGGCATAAAGTGGCCGTTTTCGATCCGGCACAATATAGTATGGGGCTGTTGGAGAAGCCGCTACACTTTTACGGGCCTAGTGAGGACAAGCCCGTCGAGCTGGTTGAGCTACACTCGAAATTGTGCCAACAAGATGCGTTTGTCATTGTAACGCCGGAGTATAATTTCAGGTTTATATTTAGTGTTTGAGTAGAAAAAGAGCTGTAAGTAGGCAATTTAGCTCGAAATGTCAAGTGAGACACTTGCCAAGTTCAGCCTAAGCTGAAATTACGTAACAATCCAATTTTCAGCATACCACCGGCCCTGTCCAACTTTATCGATCACTTCCCGTACGACTGTTGGACTATGAAACCCGGTTCAGGTGTGTTTGTACATATTGATTGATTCAAAACTGAATTATACGAACTTGAAGTGGTCACTTATTCAATGGGCAACTTTGGCGGAATTGTCGCCGGCTCCCAACTGCGCACAATGGCCCAGGTGATCCAGTTGATCCTACTCCCAAAAGGTGAAGTTCACATTGACAAACATGGTGGATACTGGCAGTGATCAACTCGGCTTAGTTAAGATTTTAACCTAGTTGGAACAAAGGCTTTGATAAGAAAGTGAAGTTCATGAATTTGCCTGCCAGTAAATAGGAACTCCACCCATTGCTGTAGGGTGCCTGTCATTAACGACCCAGATAAAACTTATCATTTTGCACTTCACACGTGTATCTTTCAAAATGTTTACTCGGTAATGACAGTGACATCATTACGCCTGAGTATTGAACTTGACGCGTGTCACTCAAGTACTGTTAGAATTGCCAGGGTCAAGTAGTACTGTTCAAGTAGTACTGTTCAGGCCTGACAATTCCAAATGTTCACACGCAAATCGACGACAAGGGCGAGCTGATTGGCGAACGGGCGAAGTCAATTGAAAAGAACCTAGCGCTGATGCTCGACGATCTTGATTTTATGGCAAATGCAATTGTGAACCAACGCGCCCTGCAATAAGATTTGGCGCGTGAATAAAAAATACACACATCGAGGCACTCCTCCCCTTTAGAACTGGCGCGGTTTATTGTTATACAGTTGTCGGGTTCGAACAAGCCCAGAAGTGATTACCATAATGGTATATAAGCGCTGTATTAACGGATTGCGGATGTGGCGGGGGTACGACGTGGATTAATTTACATTCAATTCAAGCTGACATAATCAATTCACGCATCAGATGGCATTCGAGTTATATGGATGCGTTTTAGTACATAAACATAAAGTAAAATAACTTTGACAGCTAAATGACACGAAGTGAAAGATGAACCCTCTGACTCGTTTACTTTAATCGTTCCTGGTCCCAAAGTGCGTCTAAATGGAACCCCCTAATGATGCACATAATAAAGGTTTCTGTCAGCTATTTCTTCAAACCCAACCAAGCAGCATTCCATTTTGATAAGATCTTATCTGATGCAACTCTACAACGTGAGATGATACTCCAATATTTGTGGGATGTTTTTGTCAAGCAATTAAAAGCTCATTACTTATTATGTATACGAAGCACGTGAGGCAACCATGTACCGTAATTATCAACGTGTTAACACGGTTCTTATCGTCATGGAACAAAAGAGCAACAAGCTTAAGCACTATTGTTTTTTATAACGGGTGTTGTCTGAGGAAGTTAATTGGAAGAAGCCAATTCGGAAGAATCCATTTCGCAAAAATTAACATGCTGGATAGTCCAGCTGCATCGTCTTTGTCTTGGTTGGCTCAGACAGCGTCTTGACTGGTCCATTGAGTGGTTTCATACGGATCGCGTCACTCGGGCAGCAGGCAATTGACAACCAGGTCAATGCTGAATTGTGTTAATCACCAATACTGATAATCTCAACCTTTTGACGCAACGGACGCAACCGAACACCAGAATGAGTAACCAAATGAAGCGTATGTAACTGGCGTCCATTCGCTTAACAAGGTATAATATAGTTAATCCGCTCTATGATCTCCCTGTACCTGTGCTTGACAGTTACAAATGTATATGTCAAAAAGACCATAATCGCTAACAATGCCGACCAGAAGGAGGCGGAGACAAGTGAAATCAAATGCGACCAGTAAAATTCCTTAATGTTGAACTGTTTACCAAAATCTTAAATAGTGTGGGTGCGACGCTTACCTGCACGAAGCAACACGGGCAAAACGTGCTGAGAATGCTGACAATGAGAAAGATGAATGAGATGACCAGGAATGATGATGACACTATAAATCATTTTGAATTATGGAATGCCTTTAGAAAGCGGTCTACTTGCCCAATAAGCCAAAATCCATATCGACACGATCACAATTGACTGAATACAGCATCTCGTCACTTTCCCCGGAATCCGTTTGGTCGACTACATTTCGCAGAATGATTTTCGTGCACTTGACGAAGAATCCCCTTGAATAATGAAATACAGCGGTTTGTGTGAACATATCTAAACACTCTCAGCTTACGTGTGAACGCGAATGATCCAGTCGTTTGATTGCAACAGGGAGAGGTCAGTATTTTGGAGTTGGACCATCTACGTATATAGTTAGCTATATCATATTAGCTACTTATATGCGCTAATCGCAAACACTTGCCTTGATAAAACTATAAGCACCGTAACTCATGTCCTCATTGGCCAAGTTGTCGACGAACGTCTGATTGTCGGTCGATTCGGCGCCCGACGCTGGCAACGCATGAAACCAGACCTTATCTGTTCAGACTCTTGTAAACGCTCATAAATTGTTTAATATTTCACCTGAGGCAAACCACGAACGCGTGATAATTGCCGCCAGATCGAGTATGACCGACGGGGTCAGCATAGCAAAGACGACAAGATTGAACACACACCCGCGTTTTTTCTTTTCCATCATTATTGAGAATATTCTTGAGTTTTGAGCAACAAAAAGTGTGCTGACTTTTAGTGCCAGAAAATATCAGCATATAATGTGAGATTCGTTGAAGCGTAACGCAGCTATCACCCATTCAAGCTTGTCTCATACTATATTACAGTACTTCCCATGCTATTGCCTTATCGCACTACTAATACCGCAGTTCGGACCCGGTCAAGATTATGCGGTGGTAAATGTGTGGTGATGACGTCTTGAATGATGCCTCCCTAACCATATGACGTTTCTATCAGTATCAATTCGGTATTTATCATTTGAACAGTGAGAAAGTCATCGTACGTTTATACGTGTATATGTATTAGAACTTGAGGAATGCGGTAAGAGTGACCACTTCGGTGGAGTTTGAAACGTTGACCACGTAAGTAGGTGAGGTGCTCTTGTTTACAGTTCAGGCATTTGTATAAACCGAGATGGTGTTGTTCAAACAATATTGAAAAAAGGGAAAGTACTCTAATTGGAATTTCGACTTTGAAACCCTTATTGCTTTCAACCAAATCTTTGGACATGCCCTGTTGTTATTTCATTCACTATAATTTTGAATGGTTTAGAAGACATGGTTCATCCCTACCCGTTTTAATCCGCAACACCACAAAAGCAAAGATTCTCCTATTTAGACATGAAGACTGGATTTGACAGGGAATCGATCGACTGTTTATTGACAATGTTTGGTTCTTGGCTCACTTGTACATTATATCTCAAACGAAACAGAAATCATGAGAAAAGGCTGCTGCTATCGGTTGTATATGCTGTCGTGCTTCTGGACATTGCCATGTGGTGTTGCTTTATATTTTAATCAGTTTTTATTAAATTCTTATTGAAATTACCCATCGACAGATCACTTCACTGGCAACGTGGATTTTTCTTCTGTTTTACAAAAACCTGATACCATTGTACGTCTTGGCACCTGTGACCGCTTTTGAAATCGCCATGGTTATGTACGAGTTGAGTCTCACCTTTGACGAGCATCTCCGGTATCTGACCGTTCTTGGTAAGCCGTTATTGATCCCCAGATATGCAAACCTCTGTTGAAAAGCATCATTTGAGTTCACACTTTTAATCGCCAGTCGATCCGTCGCGGTCAATCCCCATGTTCAAGTCGCTCTTTTCTATCGAAAGTTTATTCGCCTTAATTCTTGCGCACGAATTGTAGTCGACCGTTCGTGGCGGCCTTTGCGTCACTTTGCTGAGTGGTTATGTTTTCAGACCACGTTCTTGCAACTGTTTTCAATGTAATCACATTTTGCGGGGCGGTGATTGTCCAAGTACTGGCGTATCAAGCGAAAGAAACAGCGAAAGAAACCACCGGTTTAGTATTTATCACATTTGAGTTTGACTCACAAATTCAGTGACTGTAAAATTTGAGACAACGACGTTTACCACTATTGGAGTAATTAGATGTGTGAGAAAGTGATATACCGTACATGCCAACGTATATACATGCGTATCTATTTAAAACACACATTTAACAACTCCTAGTAGCGCCCTCGGCTTCAGCACTATGCGAATCAGTTGGATTGTTTTGAACATTGGGCGACACGTACGTCAAGTGGTGTTCACTGAGAAAATTTTGTCACCACCGTAATCGGAGTAACACATTTGACAGGAGCATTATTCGATCGTATCAAAGCCAATCGTCAATTAGGGAGGCGACACTGGCGCGGTTATCAATCAAGAAGATTCCCGTGATTATCGTCACGCGTAAGTTGAACCAAACCAATGATTATCTCGTGGATTATTGATGCGAACTTCTAATTGCTCGGATTGCGTTGTCCAAGGTTCAAAATTATTGACAATAATTTCTTGTACAACATTATTGTGCGACAAACACACAAACTGGGCCAGAGACCACCTGAATCTGATGGGCGGAATAGGATTGTAACGTTTGAAAAAAAGCTTTTAAACTGGTTACTCCCCCTCTTCGCCAAAAAGGTCACTTAACACCCGCGCACACATGCACACGCACGGGCACACACGCGCCGAGTATTGACTGGCGTGTGCTGACTTAGAAATTCACCTCCTTATATTAAATTACGCGACATTGAATTATACGAATCGCATGTAATGTCACTATTGTTTCAGAATCCGAAAAGGAGCAACGGCCTCGCAGCTCGGTGGATCGATTGCGCATTATGAATGTCATGTGCAAGAAGCGACGCTACTTCCGTAATTCTGTATAAATCACTTTCAAAATCAAGCCAAAACTCATAGCTGCCACGTATGTAATGTTTGTTGAACTTCTAAGTGTGCTTTCGTCAACTCGAGGTTTTTGTCATCACTTAGACTTATCATGGTGGCGCTCGATCGTCAGAGCTCAAAAAGTTTCTGTCTCTCGTAAAGCAGCCCCGGGCACTTTCGAGCTTGATACAAAAGGATGATGGGTGTGACCTTGTTGAGTAGTACAAGATAGTAAAAAAGTAAAACACTGATAAATTAAAATGAAACTCTTGAGCATTCTGAGCTTGTCCACATCGTCGACGACACGAGCCAATGAAGACACAACAGCAGCAGCAGCTGGCTTGGAGCACAAAAGCGGCTGCACAGAGACAGTCTTTGCCAATTTTAATGGTGGCACGGGAATGATTTCAAATCCATCAATGGATTTGAACCAGGGCTATACACACGCTGACTCGTGTCGATACGTCATTAATGCCGGATTCGGCGTCAACGAAACATTATTAGTGCGTTTTGTCCGGTTTGATACAGAGGACTCGAAAAAGTGTGATAATAATCCAAACAACGATTGGAAAGGGGGTAACTCTGTTTTTGAAATGAAATTCCAGGATGAAACCGACAGCTCGTTTTATCACGAGAAATTTTGCCACACACTAGGCTATGATCGGTGGCTCCATAAGAATAGTAGAAGCGGGGGTAAAGTTCGCAGTTTTGAGGGTGGTAATCCAAAGAATGTCAAAATTAAAATGGGTGAGAATCTGATGGGCTGGACGCAGCTGGATGCGAAGCAGGTCATTTTCGATTTTGCAGTGGCGACCAACGCTAACACGCAGAAGAAGTTCAAAGGTGATTTCACTTTTTGAGAACAGCATATTTAACACTGGATTTAAGGCTTCAAAATCGAGTATGCACTTGACTCAGATTTGACGCTTGAAACATTGAAGTCGGATATTATTGCATTGGTCGAAAATAACGACAATTAGTAAGTTACGGCCATAATGAACACGCGTAATTTATCTATCTAGTCCCGAAACATTGAAAACTAATCAACGTCAAACTGTGAAGAAGTTCTTCAAGCAAAAGATCCAGAAGGCGCACAAGCAAAACGGACAAAAGTGCGTAACAATGGCCACCAACGTGCCTGCCTTTGTCAAAGACGCCTGGGCAACTGTACGCACGATCCCAGATTTGGCTGCATTCATGTCGCACGAGGAAGAGAAGGAAAACAAAACCGGCTTCAAGGTAAGTTTAAACTTGACAAAACAGAATTTTGAACGATTTTAGGGTTACTTGGACTTTGTCCACGGCGGATGCTGGAAGAAGGTTGGCACATTAGAGAACATGGCCAGATGGCACGAAAAATTCGTTTACTGGTTCAAAAATTAACACACAGTCTTCACCTCACCCCTTGTAAATATGTCAATAAAACATACGGTACATTCGGTCAAAAAATCCAAAATCACTTGTTCTATTAATACTGGGCTTGTAACGAAGTCGTGGTCAGCGTGAATTTGATACTTTCGCAAATGACTATCTTGCGTAAATTGCCAAAAGCTTAGCCATAGAATTGCAATGCCGGATACTACATTGGTAACTGGAGTGAACTTGAAGACGTTGTAGCGGATCTTTATTGCACAAAGTTGTAATTTACAGATT
>SCLD01094104.1:0-12139 GCA_004367895.1 Oikopleura longicauda | reverse complement strand
ATAGGGCTCAATTGGAACGCGAGCAACGTGAGCGAAACTATTATCAACCACCACCGCCTCGTCACACTGACCCAATGCCAAGTCGCAATGGCCACGGTAATTAATTGTTTGTTGGTTCTTACCTTTCAAAACAATCTAAGCCGCGGCGACACAATCAAACAGCGGTGGTATTGCGTACCGCTCAACCGGCATGAATCCAACGAGTCGCTGGCCAGCCGGTGGTTCAGCCGTCCAAGTGACAACGTACAACAATCAACAGGCGCGGTGAGTAAATAAATGACATGCTCACTAAACTGACGCACGTTGTAGCTGGCCCGGCGAGAGTGAGCATCCAGAGCGAAAAGTGTTTTCGTACGAGAATCAATCGCAACGACGCTATGGCAATGCCGGCGCCAGTCGACGGTGAATTTAAAATTATAAACACGTTTACGCATTTTACTCGTAATTTCATACGCTCACAAAAACATTGTTGGTTTGAATAAAGTGACAAAATTGAGTCAATGTTGATTTTGTGTCAATGTAATGTTAGAGAATGAAAAATGGAAGAGTGTGGCCGGCGTTGCCAGTGCTTTTGTGTCGGCCTTTTTCTATACTATGGGTCCGGTAGTGATTTCATTGATATCTGACAAATGTCCTGTTCTTTTTTAAAACTTGTAAATGTCATCACTTTGACTAGATGGTATCCTTGTCAAGAAGGTCGATCACTTGAAGCCAATCGAGCTTGTATTTTGGCGGATGCTGATTCAAACGTTGATTTTAACGCCAATTTGCCTGTATCGTGACAACAAGCGCTATCCAGCTGCTTCAATGCTTGGTTTTGTTGACGACGATCGCCCGACTGGTCTAAAGTTGATGATTATGCGCGGTATAGTCGGCGCGGCAACATTGCTGCTGTTGTTTGTCAGTTTCAGTACTCTGCCAATGGGCGATGTCCTTTCTCTTGCGTCGGCTTCTGTATGGACATGTTTAATCAGCTTTGCTTGTCTAGGCGAAAAGATTCACGCTCTCGATTTGGTGGCGGTTCCGGTTAGTTTGACGGGAATCGTTTGCCTGGCCAAGCCATCGTTTATATTTGGTGATGCCAACTACACTGGCTTTGACCAAATGCTTGGCGTCATTTGTGCTCTATTGGCCGCCGTTTGTATTGCGACGACAATGAATATTTTGCGCCATATTGGCCAGCGCATTCATTTTACCGTAGTGACATGTTACAATGGCGTCGTGACGGTCATCATTACCGGAGTTGTGATGTGCTTCACCGGTTTTAATTACCCCTGCCAAAGCCATTTAATCTACATTGTCTACTGTGGCATCTCGGCCGTACTCGGCCAAGTGCTTCTCATTGTCGCGTTGCAACTGGAAAAAGCCGCACGCGTTGCCATTGTCCATCAAAGTCAAATTTTGTTTGCCTTTTTGATACAAATATACTATATTGGCGAAGAGGCAGATTTGCTGTCATTGATAGGCGCTGGTCTTATACTGGCCTCGTCGATTGCGGTTGGTCTGCGTAAATTGCTCCAGTAGTGACCTTGTTATGGTCTATTTTAGAGTTTCGAATGACGTAATAAATTCATGTTCATTTACATGTTTTCTAATTTTGGCTAGTAGATAGACGTGGCAAAACATAGAAGTGGAGTTATTCTTTCATTATTCAGGTCATATCAGTATGTAAGCGAAACTATCCCAAAATAAATGCTAACGGTTTACCCTTTGACGAACTTCTATAAATATTCTGTCTAGCTTATTAGATTAAGGACTCGCTACACTTAATCTCTTATAAGTTTCATGTGAAATTTTACTGTTTCTAACGTAAAGTATGTTCAATAACAGAGAGCGTATCTATTTTTAGTTCAAAGGTTCACTTAAAATATATCACTTAAGACCGCTAAGGTTGACATTTGAACATCTGTTCATTAACTTTACACAATTACAACTGGACCAATCAAGCCAAGCGGTGATAACGTTGTTCAGTATGTAACGGAACTTGTTGACGTTTTCAATTATGGGCCATAATGTATGGCTTCAAAGTGGCAATACATGTGAACAAAATGTCTCTCATTTCAACGAAGAAACGAACAGTATGACGGACAATATGTTCGCTGGTAAATGCACGCTGGTAGTACTTGAACTGGTTCGTACTATTTATATAATTGGGTTTGGTCTGAAACATTGAGCATAAACTGACGGGACTAGACGTCATAATTGTTATCGCCCCATATTCCAAAAACGGATTTGGTCGTCCAGTTTGGTGGTGACCGCTCTTTTAAACTGGTAATAAATAGACTATTTAAAATCGTCGGCTTTATTTTATTATTTGTGTTCACGCGAATAAAACCCACGAAAAAGTGTCATTTTTAGAATTGGCCTTAGTTGAGGTAAGGACAAGCTTGTCTGAAAAAATCAGGTTTCGTCGAAACCGTTTCGAGGACGTGGGCTGCGATTTAACTATACCTACAAGAAACTACAACAAAACCCAGAAAAAAAGTATCGTTGACAAATCGCTTAGTGCAATAACGTGTAAGAATGTGTTGATGACATTTAAATGGAGCTGCCAAAACTGTATACAGTCACTGCCCTATTATGACGAGCCCTATTATAACGAGCTCGACCCCTCAACTCACGGACCAAACGTTTTAATAGCAGTTCTGTATCTGGTTAACATACAGGCGAATCCAACTTAATAGGGATAATCCTAGTCCCCTTGATTGTGATACCCACATCAATGGACTCTTCCAGGTGGCGCGTTGGTGGAGCGGAGGAGACTACGTTTACGGTGTTATAATTAGCCAAATCCATTATAATAGAAAAGAAAATTCGGCGCAAACCTTATTCAAAAATTTTCTGTTCTAACCGTTCAGTAAATGAAGCTGAGCCACGGTTTATCGGCTATAGCCGGTATACAGGCTTCACAGCCAATAAGAGATTTCAAGCTACAGCTCGACGGTATCCAGCAATGTGGCAACACCTCAATCGACAATACAACAACTGTTGTTCACGATGAAATTGAAATGAATGGCGACGCTTGTATACATCACATCCAACTCGATCAGACACTTGAGGTCAAACACTTCAACATCGACCTCGATTGTGCTGATGGCGAGATTTTTGTACTCGCCGATGATGAGGTACATGGACCTTTTTGTAAAGAAGACAAACACCGACGACGACGTAACACATATGGTTACGCGATGGACGACTTGAATGGTCACATGATCAAGAAAAAAGAAATGGACCTGCTCGTGGCAAAACCCTTTTCACACTACTATCAGACGCCTCATCAGCAAACAAATGTACAGCAGGGAAACAACTACCAGTTTTCAAGCTACAGTAACAATGCCGACATGGCATCACTGGCCAACAATGGTATACAATTTGCAACTCATGATGCAAGCCAGTACAGTGGTTCAAATGGACAACATTTTCAAAACTACAACCATGGTTATCAATCGCATCAGTCGCATCAACCTTACCAGTCCCATCATCAATCCCAGTACAATAATCACAATAGCGGCCACTACTCGAGCCAAGAGAAAAGTAACAACGGACAACTTCGGTTTGGCTTTGATTTGGTGCTCGATTTGCCTAACGGAGGTGGAGGCGGAAACGATCACCAACACGCGTCGGACTGGGGTCAACAGCTGTATGCCGGTGGCTGCTCGTACAAACATATTAAAGCGGCAAATGCACCATTCTACCAATCCGTTGGAAACAACGGTATTGCAAACACTTTGTTCAACAAGCTGACTGATTCCATGTACGATTTCCAGTGTTACTATGATCGTTATCGCGAGCAGTGTCGCTTGCCCAGCCCAGTGACAGTTGCATGTCCTTTACTTGACTTTTATAACCAACAAAAACCCGTGTTGCGACAAGTCGAGGCTATCATTGATGCACAGTGCTCCCAGTGCCGCGGTGGAGCTGGTTCGATTTGTACCGACTGGTATATTTTGTTCGCACAGATCAACTACGCACTTGGTTCCAACCCAATGTCCGCGCCTCAAGATCATCTCTGCGGTCCGGACGAGTGTGCAACTGGCGCTCATAATTGCGATGTCGACGCCGCATGCCGCGATACATGCCAGGGCTTTGAATGCATCTGCAACAATGGTTTTTACGGCGATGGACGTCAATGCTGTGATTTCAACCAGTGCATGGTTAACAATGGCGGCTGTGGACCGAATGCCCGGTGCATTGACAAGTGCAAGGGCCGACACTGTGAGTGTTTGACCGGTTATCAAATGGTCAATGGTCAGTGTCAAGCTCCTTCCGACGGATGCGATGCCAATCAGTGTTTGTACAACAATGGCGACTGTGGATCGTTTGCTAACTGTATCGACAAGTGCGACGGGCGGGTTTGCGCATGCGTTGACGGAGCATCGATGAAAAATGGCGTTTGCTCGCCAGTCTGTGATGAGGATCAGTGTGCGACGGGAAACAACTCTTGTGGCGCAAACACAGTCTGCGTGAACACTTGCGACGGATATCAATGTGCATGCGCGCCTGGAACGACACTGGTAGATGGCGTGTGCGTTGATGATGGATGCGATGAAAACCAATGCACCAACGGTGCGGCAAGTTGCAGTGTCCATGCAACTTGTATCGACAAATGTGACGGATACAAATGTACTTGTGCTGTCGGATTTTTCGACAATGGAAATGGCGACTGTTGCGATGCCGATCAATGTGACGAAAACACTCACTTTTGTCCAGAAAAGTCAACATGCGTGAATAAATGCTATGGTTACAGCTGTCAATGTGATCAAGGCTATACCATGGCTAATGGTGACTGCATTCCGAACTCAACCGAGAAACAGTGTTCGCCAACGACTTGTGGCGATAATTCAATCTGTACTGATCTTGATGACGGGTTCGAGTGCTCATGCCAAGACAAGTACGGATTGGATGAGCTTGGCATGTGTTCGCTCATCTTGGACCAAAACCAGTGCGAAACGGGCGAGTCAAATTGCGGTCCAAACACCGAGTGTGCAAACCTTGACATTGGATTCGAGTGCAACTGCGTAACCGGCTTTCACAAACAGAATGATGACTGCGTGAAAGATGCGGACGCCAATCAATGCTCTAACGGCGAGGCAGACTGTGGACCAAACGCCACGTGCTACGAATTGGCAATTGGTTTCGAGTGTCACTGTTCCGACGGATTTCATCTTGAAGATAACTCCTGTGTCCAAAATCGAGATGACAATCAATGTGAGACCGGCGAAGCAGTATGTGGAGCAAATCAAGTGTGTCTCGACCAGCCGGTTGGTTTTGAGTGTGCTTGTAAAGAGGGCTACCAGTTTGAGAATGACATATGTTCACTTGTTCCCGACTCCAATCAATGTGAAACTGGAGAGGCTGACTGCGGTGCCTATTCTGTATGCGTTGACACCAACACCGGCTATGAATGTGTGTGCATTGATGGATACGATTTATACAATGGCGCATGCGTCCCCGACCGTGACGCCAACCAGTGCTTGACGGTAAGCTGCGGTGCAAATGGTTTTTGCCATGATTTGGCAGTCGGATACGAATGTCTCTGCATCCGCGGCTATCATCGTGAAAATGACGCCTGTGTCATTGACCGCGATGCCGACCAATGTGAAAGCGGGGAGGCAACCTGTGCCGAAAATATGAAGTGTGTTGATTTGGCTCACGGCTACAATTGTGAGTGCAAAACAAACTTTCACTTAGAAAAGGGCGTTTGCCATCCGAATCGTGATGCGGATCAGTGTGCCACGGGTGAGGCTAACTGTGGGGCCAACGCCGAGTGCATTGACGAAGCCATTGGTTACAGTTGTCATTGTCTTGATGGTTTTGTGATGAACCCTGCTAACGAGTGTACCCGTCGACCCGATGCTAATCAGTGCACAAACGGCGAATCTGATTGTCATTCGAATGCCGACTGCTTCGATCTTGATCAAGGGTTCGAGTGTAAATGTATGGCCGGTTTTACTGGCGATGGTCGAAACTGCTGTGATTCTGATCAATGCCAACAGCAATCTGTTTGCCCCGAGAATGCCACGTGTATCAATGAGTGCGACGGCTTCAAGTGTGTATGCGACACCGGTTACGAAATGAAGTATGGCGTATGTGCGCCCATTTGTGATGCAAATCAGTGTGCAACTGGTCAGGGACTGTGCGGAGTTGGCGCGGACTGCGTCGATCAATGTGAAGGGTACACGTGTGAATGTCAGCCTGGTTTCACTGGTGATGGACAAACATGTTGTGATGTTGACCAGTGTGTTCTTGGCGCCGTGTGTCAAGAAAACGCCCATTGTGTCAATGAATGCTACGGTTATCGATGTGAATGTGACGAGGGATTCACGTTGACCAATGGTATGTGTCAGCCCATTCGCGATGACAATCAGTGTGCCACTGGTGAAGCTATTTGCGATGTCAACGCTGACTGCATTGACCTGCCAATTGGCTTTAAGTGTCAATGTAAACCAGGTTTCAGTGGTGATGGACAAACGTGCTGTGACGCGAACCAATGCTCGTTGGGTGCCTCATGTGGTGATCACTCACACTGTGTGAACGAATGTCTCGGCTATAGATGCGAATGTGACACTGGTTTTGTCGAACATCATGGCCAGTGTCAAGAAGCGCGTGATGCCAATCAATGTGCCAATGGCGACGCTACCTGTGGACTCAACGCGGATTGTATCGATCTGGCAGTTGGTTACAAGTGTCAGTGTCAATCTGGATTCACTGGCGACGGTTTCACATGCTGCGATGTGAACCAGTGTGAAAGCGGCAGCGCCACATGTCCCGCTAATTCAGAGTGCGTCAACAAGTGTCTTGGTTACAAGTGCGAGTGTGTTGATGGATTCATCTTCAAGCATGGTAAATGTCAACAAGTGCGCGATGCAAACCAATGCGCTAATGGTGAAGCTACATGTGCAGCAAATGCGGATTGTGTTGATCTGGCCGTTGGATACGAGTGCGTCTGTCGACAAGGGTTCACCGGCAATGGGTTCACATCGTGTTGTGACGTGAACCAGTGTGCATTAAATACGTTCGTATGCCCGCTTAATTCCAGCTGCAAGGACGAGTGTGCCGGGTACTCGTGCCAATGTGATGATGGCTTCGTCGAGAAGTTGGGCGGCTGTGTTCCTACATGTGACGAAGACCAATGTCAAAATGGTAATCAATGTGATACACATGCTACATGCACTGACTTGTGCCGCGGATTTGAATGCACGTGTAACGATGGATTCTTTGGGGACGGATACACATGTTGTGATGCGAACACGTGCGCAACAGAAGCTTGTCCGGTTAACGCTCACTGCGTCAACCAATGCCTTGGTCACACGTGCGAATGCGACGAAGGATACACAGCGAATGCTGATGGCGTGTGCTCCCCTGATTGCGATGCAAACCAATGTGAAGACGGCAACCACAACTGTGATCAAAACGGCCTTTGCATTGACAAGTGCAAGGGATTCCAGTGTGTTTGCGGCAATAACTGGTTTGGCGATGGCCGAAACTGTTGTGACGAAAACCAGTGCAACTCAAACAATGGCAATTGTCCGGCACATTCAACATGCGTTGATGATTGTGTTGGTTTCACGTGCGTTTGTCAGACGGGGTACAAAATGGTGAACAACCAGTGCGTTGAAATCTGTGACGATGTTGACGAATGTGCGTCTGGCAGCCACAACTGCTCGGCCTATGCTAAGTGTCTTAACAAGTGTAACGGGTTTGAGTGCCAGTGCTTGACGGGGTACACTTTTATTCACGGTGAGTGTTGCGACTCGGATCAGTGTGACAATGAGCCGTGTGGCACCAATACGCGATGCATTGAGCAATGCGATGGGTATCAATGTGTTTGTCAGGATGATCACGTCCCCGTTGATAGCTATAATGGCAATGGAATGTTAAACTGCCGCCACAGCGACAGATGCCACAACATTCAGTGTCCCACCAACTCCCTGTGCCGCAATGGTCAGTGCTACTGCATGGACAACTATTATCCGAATAACGACGGCGTCTGCATTGAAATGGTTGACGAGTGCGCCACCGGTTCTCATGATTGCCACGAGCACGCCGTCTGTGCTGATACAATCACCAGCTTTACGTGTACATGTCACGATGATTTCAACGATATTGATAACGACGGCCGTCAGTGCATTCACCCGTACTATGTGAACTACGGCATGTGCTATCTGACCGACTATGCCGCATTTACGAATGCTAAGTTCGAAGCTGTCGCACGTGAATCTACTTATTGTGTCAATGATGCTATCGACGCGTGGAACATGATAACAGCCGAGTTAACACGTCTTGGTCAAACTGCCTATAATCTTCGCAGCCACCAATGTGATGCTATGGCGGGTTATGTTGGATGCGGACTTATTAGCCCACTTTGGATCAGCGTCGATAATCACCATAATCACGATGATGACGGTGATGTCGGCGTCGCATGCCAATGGGTCCACGAGATTGAGACGCTCATCAATCAAGTGTCGTCAAAGTGTACGGCCGGTTGGGGAACAAAATTCTTGGCTCACTTTGAGACACTGCGCAAGTGTGCGTGCGACGAGCCAAATGACTGCAATGATGGTAATCATCAATGCTCGGCCAACGCCAACTGCATTGCCAAAGAAGCCACTTATGGCAAGCCCTACTCTGGATACACTTGTCAATGTAAACCAGGTTTTTATGGCAACGGAATCACGTGTATTGCCGAAATCAACGAATGCACACTTGGCACACATCGTTGTCACAATGATGCCGTTTGTACCGATGTCTCGGCTGGTTACGACTGCACTTGTCCAGATGGTTTTGTTGGCAATGGATACAAGTGCAAGATGCTGGTTGACGAGTGCGCGCTCATGACACACGATTGTCACATGAACGCCATTTGCACCGATCTCGAGAATGGCTTCATGTGCGAGTGTGACGATGATGCTGGGTACACGGGTGACGGGAGATACTGTGAGGGACCCGAAAATGAGTGTGACCTGGGAACGCATCGGTGCCATCCGCAGTACGGTGTTTGTACTGATACGTTTTCATCGTACACTTGCGCCTGTCAGGCAGGTTTCATTGGCGACGGGTATAACTGTTACCGACCACTGACGTGTCCCTGGACAGCCGATCTTGACTTTTCTAGTTATGCCGGTGATTATGCGCCAAAGGCGCCGGGTAGATGTTCGCTCAAGTATAGTCGCGTCTGTTGGGGATCATTCTTTCCAGTTCCTACGACGACGTCGGCATCGGGATCATCATCGGCAGCCACTGCAGCTGCGGCAAACGCCTCCCTGTTCTTTGCGAACACAAATATACAGTTCTGTAACAGCCAAGCCGCATCAATCCAATTTAGTCTATTTCTCACCGAACTCTACACGCTAGGCCTCATTTATGACCAGGTAAGTTCATGAGATAACAACAAAGCTATTAAACTTCATTTCAATTTAAAGACCTACTTCCCCGCCACCGCCCATTACAACAATCATGTGCCGACTGACGAACGCAGTGCGCTGATGTGTCCACCTGATGCCGGTGCGGTGCCTTGTCACTTGATTAACTTTCATGATGTCACAACACTGGACGAGTTCCACCACCGCCTTAGCGACTTGATTAATTTTGTCTTTGGCCAGTGCGCAGTCCAAGTGTCGGCAAAATGGGGTGCGTGGCTGTCAACTTTCCACAACATGATCACTTGTCCCGTCAACGAGTGTCTGACCGGTGCCAATCAGTGCGATCAAAACGCCCAGTGTATTGACAAGCCAATCGGCTATGAGTGTGTCTGCCGTGAACACTACGAAGGTGACGGTCGTAATTGCTCAGTAAAGAACTACTGCGCGATTGCTGGCACATGCTCTGCATACGCCGTTTGTACTCCTGGGTTCGGCGGTCTTGGTTACC
This sequence comes from Oikopleura longicauda, assembly GCA_004367895.1. Lineage (NCBI taxonomy): Eukaryota > Metazoa > Chordata > Appendicularia > Copelata > Oikopleuridae > Oikopleura > Oikopleura longicauda. Next base: position 2,269 of record SCLD01094104.1, on the reverse strand, counting down.
GATGTCTCTGTCGAGATGGTTTTACAGGCGCCAACTGCTTACCAATCGATCCGTGTACGGTCAACAATGGCGGTTGTCATGCGATGGCGACCTGTGAGTCTGAAATTGTTGGGTACAATGTCAATCACTGGTGTAAGTGTAAGAGCGGCTGGTATGGTAGCGGGAAAGTATGCGACGCCATTAATCCATGCCAAAACAACAATTGCGATCCGGTTAACGGTATTTGTATGCCAGCTTCAATTGTGGAGTCTGCTGACGATTACGATTGTGCCTGTCGAGCTGGTTTTGTTGGCAATGGCTACATCTGCAATCCGTATGTTGACCCATGCCTTAGCGTCACTTGCGGTGCTGGCGCCCAGTGCAGCGTAGTAAAAGATAACTTTGGTATTGATACTGCAACATGTAAGTGCGGCAATGGCTATCAAGGGGATGGATTCAACTGTCAGCTGATTGACCCATGTTTAACGGCACATTGTCATCCAATGGCAAAGTGCATATCGAGTGCACCCTACTACTCGTGCCAATGTCAGTCGGGAATGGTTGGCGATGGTGTACAATCGTGCGAGTACCCCAATCCGTGTTTGAACAGCCCCTGTCACCAATCAGCCACATGTACACCGCTTACAAATGGCCAGTACACATGTTCGTGTATGGCCGGTTTCACTGGCGATGGAATGACTGGTTGTGTTGCAACGGTAGCCTCGGGAACAACAGGGGGATCTTCGTCAGGATCGTTGTCAGGATCGTCGTCAGGATCATCGTCAGGATCGTCGTCATTAATTAATACTGGATCATCGCATACTCATAATTCACAGTCATCGTCGTCACACACTTCAACTTCGACTAATGGTGGTTCATCCTCAACGCTTATTACTATCCCGACAATGCTGGGCGAAAATCTTTTCCTCGAAAAACCAACATGCCTGAACAAATGCGATTCAAATGCTCAGTGTATGGTGGTGATGGGCTATTCGGGTTATCTCGTTTATCAATGCGTGTGTCGTCACCCATATGTTGGCGATGGAACGACGTGCAGTCCTCAGCCACAATGCACGACAAGTTGCCCGGCAAATACAGTATGCTGGGAGAACAAGTGTCGGTGCACGGGTGAGGCACAGTTCGGATATTGGTATCACTGGGGCCAGAAGAAATGTGTTGACACTAACGAGTGTAAAAAGTCAACGAACAATAATTGTGACGCTAACGCCATTTGTATGAACAAGCCCGGTGGATATGATTGCAAGTGTAAAGACGGTTTTGTTGGTGATGGTATCACATGTTATACGGTGAACTCGGAAAATGCCAATGCTCATCTTGCACTGGTTGAACAAATTCACAATCCAACATCACATCAGCAGTCAGGAGCCAGCACACCCAACCTGATTCCCACTGCCGAGTCCAGCCATCACACCAACAGTGTAGTTGAAGGAGAATCAATCAAACAATTGAACGATGCGCCAAGCCACCAAGATATTGAACAAAGCGGTGGAACAGATGTGTCAGTTTTTGCCACTTTCAGCGATGAAGAATGTTCCGTCGTTGGCTACGACTGGCAAACTAACCTGTTAGATACGATCGTTCAAACTAACCAGTGGATCAGCGCCGAAAAGAAAAGATTGACCAAATTATATTACACCCAGTTGATCGAAGAGTTCCAGCGTCTTGGACAGTCAGTTCTCATGCGCAATGCGCCCATGTGTGACATGGCCAAAGCCGGCAAGATCGACTGCAAATTGCTGTACTTCCCACATGACGAGCATAAGTGTCTGATGGTGCGGCGTATTCAACGGGTATGTGTTTGTTTAAAAAATAAGTTTAATTATTTTAAATTATGAACATTATAAATATTTGTTGTCAAATAATTAACTAAACTTTTTTTAGGTCTATGACGAAGTTGCCAAAAACTGTAATCCAGCGTGGCAAGCCAAATTTGGAACCATTATGGCGCAATTATTCGAGCTTCATAAGAAAGCGGGCAAGAAGGATTGCCCCTCCGAAGTGGTATGGCTCGAATAATCACGCTACTGTTGAACCAATCCGTTCACAAAACTGTATAAACTTTCACGAAAGGCGCATTTGAAACGCCAAAATTAAATAATGTCAATACTAATTTATGAATAAACTCCGTCAATAAAATCTTTGAAGTTGTAAAATTTGGTTTTATCCAATTCAAGGCGTTTATTTTGTGCAAGTGCGTTTGCGCAGTTGAGATGTGATCAAACGTGATGAGATGTATATCGTATCCGGCTGGGTAAATAAGTACGGAAAA
>SCLD01094093.1:0-12139 GCA_004367895.1 Oikopleura longicauda | reverse complement strand
AAAAATAAAATAAAATAAAAGTTGATCAAGACGAGTTGATAAGAGGTGTAATCGTAATAAATTATAAAAGTGAGAGTTCGTGATCGTGGGGATTTATAAGGAGAGTGCATTGAATGAAGATAAAATAAATCAGACAAAGGGTAAAGTTAATCCATTGACATGGTCCACTGGAATGGTGCTATGCCTGGATATAGGCTACTGAGTGTATCATCGTTCCTGTCATCGAAATGCGTTTTGGACACCTGGCTCGGAAGTATGTGCTCGGTCTTAGGCTTGGTTTTCACGAAAAAAATCTTGAAATCATCCCAGAACCCATTTCCGACACTGTTTCAAACTTTCTTGTTTTTATATTCATGATTAAAATTCGAAAAAACTGATATCACTATTCATAACATAAATTGAAACAGTCCCAAAAAGGTAGAAAAGAAAACAAAAAATGCCCAAACTGACTGAGATAGAGTTGTCCAAAATTAAGACCGAGAGAAAGCTCTTCACCAGCTACGTTTCTAGAAATGCCAGCGAGATTGTTACAGGAATAGCTGCATCAGGTGCAGCGTCTGCTCATTTCTTTGGAAGGAATGGATCATCCTATGTTGTGAAACGAATCACAAAATTCGTGAAATGTGATTTTATGATCCAAGAAAAAGCTATCCCCTTATGGAATTTCTGTCCTTCTTTGGTCTGTTTGGCTTCATTGTCGTCTTTAAAGTGGTTGATTTCATTGAGAATGTGGCTGAATTCAGAGCACTTGTGAAACCTGAACCTGAGAAGAAGCCAGTGGCAACAGCTGTAATAGTGAAAGGCGATGGAGAGACTGAATCGATCGCACTTACTGATCGTGAGTTGGATAGGTTAACTTGGTCCGCCGAGAGGGCTCATGTACCAAAGTCCATGTCCGATCACGATGATCCTGAAATATATCACCAACAAACGTATTTGTAAGGTAATGATTGTGGTCTTGAGCTTCACGACAGTGCCTTTTAATTGGAAACGAATCTCAGCTACAGTATAGTTGATATCTAGAAATTTTTCGCAAGATGAGAAAAAAAAATGTATAGTAAACATGACCTGGTTTTAGTCTTTTAGGTTTCCGTGACCTGAAATCAGTAATTGAAATTAAAAATTTTCTTTCAGACGCTGCTTGATGATTATTTGAGTGCATTATGAAATTCTCCTTTTCGAAGGTCTGCCGAATCCGAAAACACTCCTGCTATATTTCTGCCAATAAAGGATAATCTTTAACAAATGATATAAATAAAAATAATTATTATGAAATTTGGTCGTTTTCCTTGTGTTTTCATAGGCAGGTAAAATAAGTCAGGTCCGCATTTGATAAGAAATCAGAGCGTTTGGAGCATAATAAAAATCGTCTGACTGTCCAAGTAGAATTTTGATTCGTTAATTGACATCGTGACGTATCTTCTGTGAAAAAATTTAAGTGTATTATTACTCTTTCGAGCGACAGTTCCGAAATTACCCATTTGACGTCATTTGGCTATATTAGCTGGGCTATTTCATGATTCTTGGGTCGAAATTTTGTCGATATGGGTAGGATCTGAGATTCGAATATTTCGAGAGTTCACGTGACTTGATTGTAGGTGGCGATCTGTGCATTTGGTGACTTTCACGACAAAGGCAGTTCATTATTAATAATCCAGAGATAGGCATGGAATAGTAAATTCCTGAATTATAGATAAAAATGTTCTGAGTGTCCTATGATATTCATTCTGTTTGATAATTCACTCTGTTAATAATGTGATAATTGAGTCGTAATCTTTTTAGTTGTTCTGTTCGATAAGTTGCCAGCAGGATTGCTTTTTGTACAAAGAAAATGTCGAATGATGAGAACACAAAATCCCAGTTGGTAAGCCTGAAAATATTAGAAGTGAGATTGTAGACCGAAGTCCATCGGTTCCTTACTTCTGATATATATTTATGTCTAATGTTCAGGCTGTGAAGCAACTGTGCCTTGAAAACATTCGTCAGGAGCGTGGAGTGAAACCAGTAAGTTCTAGAGTTTTTTATCAGGGCCCATTTCAGTCCATTAACCGGATTATATTCGTTTTTAGTTCTATTGGGAAACCGGATTGGCACCCGTCCCACGTGATACTTTGCAGTATTGGTTTTGGGAGAATGACCCTCAAGGAAAGCCCACCATTGGGTATAAGATGCTTCATTGTATCTGGAATGCGGTGAGTGTAAGATTTTTAAAACCTGAAAATTTCTTCCAAAATAACGAAAATTTCTTCCAAAATAAGAACATTTTTGAGGTTTTTCCTAAATAGAATTTCAATTTTAGGCTGATAGTTCGCTTTTGTTGCGTCACAAAACAGAGCCCCTCACTGTATTTCGTCCGGAGCTGATTGGGATTTTTACCTCTTCCAAATGTTGCCCAATTGTGACAACCAACGAGCATCGGGTTGAGATTTACCGAATTGAACGCCGTGAACACCAAACGAGTATTCATCCTTATGAAACTCGCGTGTCATTTCGGGTCATCGCATCAATTCACACTCGACGTGATGAGGTTCGTGATGCCACCAGTCGAACGATGAATAGAGGGGCGGTCACAAGGGTTTTAATGACACCCGCGGAACTAGTCCCTGAAACTAGCGCTGCTTCAAGCACACGCCAAGGACCAGCTGAGTCTGGTGGACCAATCGATTTAACTTTTGCTGATACTTTCGCGGATGACGCCATTATGGATAGTAAGTTTTTCTTCATAATATATTTATTTTCCCAAAAATAATAAAGATTTTCGGTATAACTTCCAAATATAAGAACGTGAACCTTTTTTAGAAATATGGATAGCCGTCCCTAGATCTATAATATTCGGATGTTATACTGATATTTTAGCGTCATCCTCTCCCAGCACGAGCGTTTGCAATGATAATTCACCAGACGGTAATGACATTGAGCTGAACACCATCCTTGCTGAGGCAATATCTGCTCGAACATTGCGTAAGGCACGAAAATCAACCGACGGTTCCAATTGATTCATTCTGGAAATAAGATGGAGGGTTGGAGGGTATGGGATGACAAAATCAAGAAAGAAAAAAATACCTAAAAACTGATTTGTTTTAAAGTTATTTCTCTGCCTGAATAATGTTGTCCGAAATGGGATTTTTCCGTTTTCTGGAGAAAGAAGAAACTTTCTATACCTTTTAGATTGATATTGATTTGTGTGTTCGACATGTCAGATGCCACTCCTCCGTCATGCGAGATTCTTCGAAAGGTATGATTGCTTGATTTTGTTGACAGATTCTTTATCGATAGTGACTGAAGAAAAAAAAAGTGAGGAAATATAAAATGAAGTAAAAAATATAGACTTTTTTGCTATTTAGATTATTGGTTTTCAACCAAGGTCAAGTTTGAGTTCATCCATGCAGTCGCCTTTTGGACCTGCTGATTTCCAGTCCGAGATGAAGCTCCAAGTGGCTAGTATTCCCGTAAGTAATATCTATACCATATATATAATTTTTGAGATAAAATTATCGGTGTTACCGGTTCAAGATTATTTTGTAATCGAGCTCATTTTTTCTGTTTTAGAGACGAGAAGATGCACTGAAAGGTGCTCAACACGCAAAGGAGTCCATTGATTCCATTGTTGAGTACATACAAAACGTGTCTTTAATGCTGGAAAACCTCGATTGTTGTTCGGACACACTCGTGAAGAGCGCCGAGGAGTTCGTGGCCCAGGAAGCCGCAAGTGTATGGGGCCTCCCTGTACACTCGATGGCATATTCGTAAGTTTATCATTTATCTGAAAAGATATTTATATATATACAGTTTCATGATTGGTATTTATATAATAGAAGTTTCATATGATTTTTCTAACATCATCTTTCGGGACGGAATGTTATAATAAAGGCCAATTGTGAGGCTGTCTCATAATTCGAATAGCGGAATCTAGAATAGCAGTATAACTGTATCGTTTTATAGGGCAGATATGGAGCTGTCCTTGCCCCGAAATTTTGAGTCGGTGGTTCTAGAAACAATCCGTCCTGCCGCTCGATTGTGGGAAAGTGGCGAGATGTCACGACTCATTGTCAATTGTATCAAACTTCAAGCAGCCCGAAGTCAGTTACGGCCCAGTATGTTCAGTGACGACAAATACGACAGTTTCACCTATGCTGATTGTCCTCCAATTGGTGGTTTAGGATTTCTGTAAGTGTGATTATCGGTAGATACTATTTCTCATGGCTCTAGGGGAGATTATTTTGTCTTTAAATCATCATATGTATAGAATTCATATGGTTCTATATAGAATTGTATGGATATCAAGTTTTATGATCTTTGCAAGAAATAGTATCAGTATGATCAACCAGTATCGTTTGGTCTCATAGTTCATAATTATAATTCTAGTGGACGTGGTTTGACCCAAGGGGAGAATACAACTTTGGGTTCGTTGGACTGTCTGTACACAATGCTAAAACCTAGTGTGTATTTTCGTGATGATACTGTTGGTAAAGTTGGTGCTGATGCTCAAGTGGCCAGTCGTGTTCGATACTCTCTAGCCCAAGTGAACTCGAACTTGAAGATTATGAGTTCCGTAAGTCTATAGCTCTAAAGCTAGCTTTTGTATGTCTATCTTTTGGTCGTAATTCAAATGTGCGTTTTTAGAATTTGAAATTTACCGAGTCTGGTGTTGCTGCGTGGCCATCCAACTTGAGTGGTGATGACTTCGGTCGCGTTGTCCAACAGGCATGTGAAGATTCCTATCGACGTAATTCCAGTTTCAGTGAGATTGCAAGTGCCATTGGTTCCATATTTGCTGAAACAGATCTGAAATTACAAAATATCGACTCTGGAATTCAAGGTATGAGCTACAGGGTTTACTTATTGGTACTATTTGAGGAAAATATATCAATAGTATGTATTCTGTTTACCAGTGAGAAAGAATAGGAAAAGGAGCACATATCTGTATTTTAGAGGCTTATATGGTGTTAGCCAAGGCTGGGCAGCTCCTCGAGCATAGCGAAGAGCATCTTGACAGACTTCATAATCACCAGCATTTTGAAGAGATGTTGGGTGATTGTCTGTTCGATCATTTCTTGGAATGCACCGCTTCACGCCCGTTATTTGAACGTCTTCATCTGGTTGCCGAGAAGTTCATTTCCATTTTGTACCCGAAGGGTGACACCAAAGCACGTGGCAAGCCAAAATTCACCTTCAACATTAGAGATTTGAAATTGAGTGGATTTCAATCCTTTTCAAAATCATATGGAGTCTCACGGACCGTATATCAAGAAGTAAGTATTGAGATGTGAAGTTGTGAATTTATAGATTATTTCCACTTTTCTCAAACTTATCTGTTTTCTAGAGATTAAAAGCAACAGCTGACAAAAGCGCTCCAAGGCCTGCAGTGAATAAATTGAAACCAGTAAGAAAGCCCCTTTCTGCTTGTACTGGTCCTGATTGGAGTTCGTTCTTTGTTCTACTCGATGATGCCGACAGTGTTTCCAAATTGACCCGTCGTAAAACCAGATCATCACCAAAAACCAAAGGTAATATATCTCTTATTAATGTAGAAAATGAAAAGTGTTCTTTGTTTATAGAAACAGAATTTTTACGTCCTAGCACGGATAACCATGTTAATGACTCATGTCAGGTATCGTCGTATAGTGAAAATTCTGTTCCATGACCTGTTATAGAGAAACCAGACCGTATTCGGTGGTTCACTTTGTCATGTCCATATTTCAGGTCGACAATCCACCCCCTTGAACACTCGCAGACTTCGACAAGCTATGCACAAGCGTGCGACATCCACCGGCTTGATGAGCAAATCATTGAAACGTCGTCCAACCGGTGAAGCTCTCACTCGAACTTCGGCTGAAAAAAAGGAAGCCCTTTTGAAGCGACGCCGTGGTCTCGTTCTCTCTGACAGCAGTACCGAAGACGGCCGTTGTGCTGCTGCTGAAAATGATCATGGTGATGAGATTACTGACACGGTGGAGGTTTTTGATGATGATGTTGACGAGGAGGGCTTGCTAGAAGAGGACGTACCTGACGAGACCGGCGACGTTGAAGACCACGTTGAAGACAATGAGATGGAGGTTGATCCCGAGAATGTTGACATGAATGAGTTACCATTTTTTGAGTGACTCCAAAGTCTTAAGCGAAGCAATAAGTCAAAAATAGGAAATAATCTGTGAAAAAATTTACATAATCCAAGTCTGATTTCGGCTTTGAGTAAACTTGTGATTCTTGAGAAAATTAGGATTTATTTAAACAGGGAGAATTAGAGAAAGGTGTAATGCCCTATTTATGTGTGTAGCAGAGATAGATTTTGAACCCATTTTTACAGATCCGGTCACCTCATTGGCTCTTCGTACTTTACCTTTGCTTCTGTCTGCCGATTGGAAGACACTGTCTATATATGACGAAGATGATCCGGAATTGGACTCGATTTTAGAGTCCGTTTCAGATTTACACGGACTTGACTTAGCGACCAACCCTTCATTAGAGTTAAAGGTGATTATTACTAAAACCCGTGCATGACTAGAAACTAAATAAATGATTATTCTAAAATTCTAGCTTGAAATGCGACTGACGAAAATTGAAATCACTGTAGATGGCCCCGTGGGAGTATTTGTTCCATTGCCAAAACCCTCAAAAGGATCATCGGGAATGGATTGTGCGAAGATGTCTCACCGTAAGGTAAATTTTCTGTCGTTTTCGCGAGTTAACGTTTTATAGAAAATAATATGTCACCTGTTGACTTTAGTTATTCTGGAGAATAGTTCAAAACTGTGACATCCAGTCGATTCCGCTGTGGATTCAAAAGCAAACGTCCGAGTCGCTTGATGGTGCAATGGAGATTGTTATTCAGAATTTCCAAATGAAAAAGTTGAAGGACGGGTATTATATAAACAGAAACTTAACTTTCGATGATATGTATAAATGGCTGTCAACGAGAAATGGTTCGAGAGGTCATCTTCTGTGTGCCACTTTTGACTTTCACCCTACCAACTTTCCGCCCGAGTGTTTTCTAGATGGCTTATTGGTAGTGTTAAAAAGTGCATACGAAAGTGTACTGTACCATGGCCCGGCTCATTCACATCAATATACCGTCTGTGGGATACCTCTGATTGGCTATTGTGATCAGGTCGCCAAAGTTAAAACCGCTGGAACTATAATAAAAGGTTCAAAATGTGGGTTTTACGTGACTCCTGGTGGTGGGTTACATAGCGGGGCATTTCAGGTTAAAAACGGTGTAAGACAGTGGGTTTCGTCTGAGTCTGCCGGTATTCAAATTTCGAAATTGGTCATAATACTTAAATTATTAACCGGTTTTCATATTTTGGACCCTTCTGATCCAACAATGGTTTTTGTACATCCCGAAACATTTACTGTTCATACCAAGTCCATTCTATCATTACTTTCTAGGTCGAGTTCTAATTCTAGAGTCGTAATGTGCTTTAACACTTGTGCCTCCAATTTTCGACATTTCGTTCGCACTTTTCGAAATCACGTGTCATTTCCCCATCGGCATTTTAAACAGTATCGTCGTAATTTTGACCGTGATGGCGAGTTACGGTATTGTTGTCTGTGTGAGAACAATAAAAATGCTAAATGTCCAATAGATGGGTGGGTATCGAGGATATTCAGAAGTGCATTACTCCTATTGAAGATCTTAAATGAAAATTCAGTCCCCCTGTCTTTATCTGATATGTTTTCAACAGAAACTGTTCTCCAGTTCTATCGTCGAGAGTGTGTCCGACGTGATGACTTTGTTTTCGTTCGAGACTGTAATAGTGAAACCTATCTTGACTCCTACTTTTGATAAGTAAGATTTGATTGGTTATCTATAATTGTAACAAAATAAAAAATAAAAAAAAGAATATTTTATGATTTTTATCACAATGTATGGATTTTATGCATTTCGAACGAAATTACTTCTGATTGCCAATTCAGATTGTAATCAGTCATTTGTCAAGGTGGCAAGGCATGTTATTAAACTTTTGAAACCCTAGCAATCAGGTGTTCGTTACGATCGAGCGCTTTTAATTGCGCTCAAAGTACTAAATGAATGCATAACAGCTGTCCAAAGTGGCGCCAGAGCGTTCATGAAATGTTCATATTTATCCTGAGATATCCATCGATAACTTTATATTCTTTCTAGTTTGATTTGAAAAAGATAAATAAAAGAAAAGGAAACATTTTCTGTGATTGAAAGCTTGAATAATGGATAATAATAGCAGCCAGTGTGATGGTAGCAGCCAGTATTCCGAGTATTCTACGTGGAGTAGTGCTGGTAACGCCTACGCTTCAAGTTACGGGGAGTCGAGCTCAATGTCAAGTTCTTGTTATGCCTCCAGCACTTGTTCGGGAATGTCTGGATATGACGCTGATTTGGAGAGTAATGTATCTTATAAATAAAATACTTCGCACAAGTCATATCTATATAGAAATGTCTTAACTACAGTTATAAGCGAACTCGCATGTCATTTTCATGTCTTTTCACGATTTTAATCTTTGTGTAACGATTTTTTCTTAATGAAATGAAAAGTAATAAGCCTTTCATCCCGCTTGAACCTGCGTTGTAAATAATTCTTCTGCCTTGTGAAATTAGAATTCAGTCAATGAAATAAAATAAAATTGTATAAGAATAAAAAAAATAAGAGATAAAAGAGTCTTTTTCTTCTTCGCAAGGATCAGATGCCGATTGTTCTTTATGAGAAACTTTAGATAAAATTGAAAAAAAAAGCATACTCTTGTATTGGGAAACACATCATTTGTACTCTTTATATTGCCCTTGCTTGTTGTTGATAAATGTAATATACTGGCTACGTGTTCAGAAGGATATGTAAGTATATTGGATTGTACTGGTGTGGACATAGAGTAGCAATTTCAACATATGAAAAGACATTATGTTTCCCATGACCTGAGATGTGAGCGCACTGTGTGAAATCTTTCTGTGTTGTCCGCTTGATTTGATATAACTGACGGATTCTTGGGTCGAAATGTGATTGTGCAGATCGATCCCGTCCTTGATTCCAGGTGAGAGATAAATTGAAATAATGTTCGGTCATGCATTTTGGGCATGTGATCCCTGAGGCAAGTTTTCTATGTAATAAATGATCACGCTGTCTCCATACTCTCATTCAGAATATAATATTATAGAATCCACCGAGGCTAAATATAAAAACAATTTCATCCCAGACAGGTTAGATTCAGAGCAAAGTTAAAACAATAGAATATTTGTAGCTATCCGTTTATGGCTGCTGTATTTGTAAGACTCATTGCATGTTTTAAGATTATGGCTGACCAAATCTATGCACCGATCTTCAAAATGATTGAGGGACTCGAGCGTCATTATCTTTTGGAGAAAGAGGCTCACGATGAAGCTAAAAAAACGATCCTTCGACACAACGAAGAGATTTGTCAGCTTCGATTGACCCGATTTCATCAAACTGAGTCTATCGGGAAGCTCGTGAAGGATCGAATGCATAAAGAAGAAAGACTCGAAAAACAGACAAACGAGTTGAGATGTCTACAAAACAAATTGGATACCTGTGTTCAAGAGCAGATTGAACTGAAGCGTCAATGGGAGCAGTATCGTTGTCGTCATACCACCCTGATGTCAGAGGTAACTGCGCTGCTGGCGAAGAATTCCCAGTTGGAGAAGAAAATTGTCGATTTGGAATCTGATGACCTCGAGAAGAACTAACAGCATTTTGGTGTAGTAAATTCTAGGGTAGGATAAAAGAAAACCCTTTTCTGTGCTAAAGCTTTGTTCCATTCGTGTTGAATAAATGAGTTAGAGAGATAAAATATAAAATAAAATAAAATATTTAAAGAATAAAGCAGGAAAACGCAATTGAAACGCATATAAGAGGGGTTGGAGTGTGTCTTGACTGTTGATTCTAGTTTTTCCAGTAATGAATTGTTCATGACCGAAATATGTTATCGAGTAGCTGAGTTAGCCCGGTATTTGACCTGATTAGCTGATGGGGTCGTATAAAAGTGTCCGTGTCGATGTTTTCAACAAGAATCATATCTGATTGGAGGTCTGTGTCTGATACCCATCGATAAGTCCATGTCGATCGGTCAAGTTCCATTATGAGATGTTGACGCATTTGAAGTGCTTCCAGAGTCTCATTTCTGACGGTCGAAGTGTGATTGGTTTTCCATGCATCAGCTGGTATTCCACATCCGTCACAACGGAAAGTTCCCCATTCAGAGTGCTGGCACCGATCTTTATAAAATCGTTTCACGTCATTTATTAGCTCTTTGTGTCCGAGTTTGGGACCGAAACGATTCCTGTTTTTTCGAAACTCTTGAATAAAGATTGTTGGTTGTGTTTGGACCATTAATCTTCGAACCGAGTTTTGATCACGACGTAGTACATCTTTAAAATATGGAAAATTTGAGCCTCTTCTGATACGGTTATTTGGAGCTAGTATAGGGTCACATAAAAACTGAAAGGTCTCATCGAATTCAACCCTTGGTCTGGCCGTGGCAAGTAGTTTTACACCTCTTCCCATTATATTCGAACGATGTCGATTCATAATCGTCATAAGACCATTTCTTTTTAGTAGATAATACACCGGTAACATAATTACCGTTGGACCAGATCCCGTTATTCTCGTATCTAAAACTCGGTTGCCTATTCTTAATAGCTGTCTTTTGAGTCGTGGATCTTGAATTGTACCATTTCTGGCTTCATGAAAAGCTGCCCAGCCTGATCTTCTCTGAAGTAAATCGTTAATTTTAGTCTGCAAAAATTTGTATTGATTATCTTCCCATACATAATCATATGCGTTTCCATGGTTGAAAAGACCAATTATGAATGAATTAACAATGATTCCTTGGCTAATCTCATTGACATAACGTCCAAAACCGTTAATTATTTTCCGGACCCCCTCTAGTGACCCACATACGTGCTTTATTTGAGGTCCATGACCCATGGTCTCTGTTACACGGACACCTAGTGTCCGTGCCATACGACTGTGTGGTAGAGGTGCATTTTTGTAGGTTATGTTTAGATTTTTACCAGTGTTGGTCATATATGAGCATTTGGAGACATTTAAAGGCATATTTTTGGATTGACATACCTCATCAAACTGCGTAATTGTTCGTATAATGTTTTCTCTTAGAAGTTCATCCGTGTTTCCTTTTGGTGTAAATAATGCATCATCTGCAAATGAGAATGCCGAGGCATCAACCTTTTCGTGAGTAATTTTCATCATAATAATGAAAGCCGTTGGCGACAGGTTTGAGCCCTGAGAAAATCCACGCGGGCTACTGTTAAACTCGACCGCGTATTCATTATTATGACGAAGCTTACTGCGTCCTTGCGTCAGGAAACTTTTCATTGTTTTAAAAGCCCGATAGGTGAGTCCAGATTGAAATTCTTGAAGAACGATTTCGGTATCCGGGGAGCCGAATGCATTCGACAAATCTGTCGACAATATGGCATAATCCTGCTCCTCCCTTCTAGCTAAATCTTTCCTGATTTCTGATATCATATAACCAATTTGATAACTCGAGCGGAATCCGAATTGCCGATCGTCGAATCGCTTTTGTTCTTCCATAAAACAATAAAGAAGTAGGCACATAATTTTTTCGCAGTTATTTGCTGACTGACATGATACCGTCACAGGTCTGAATTCTTTATAAGTTGACGGTTTGGGTTTTTTCTTTAAAGCAGTTACCTTTTGTTCCCTAAAACTTCGGTCATAACACCCCGTTTTGAAAATTTCGTTGTAGATTGTTGCAAAAAAAGCCCAACCAGTGTCGTTCATCAGTCGGGTGACATCCCATGTAACTTCATTTGCTTGCACCGGTTGTCTTCAACATTACAGGTAGATTTTCGAAAAAAGAATCCGAGAAGTTATTTACAGGTCCAAAATCAAGTAATGGTCCTTCAGTTTCAATCCAGTCCGGCATTTCAACATTTTTTGGTTCATAATTCCATGCTAGATCGTGAAATCCTTGAGCCATCTTGTTACGTGTGAACCATTCGGGGAATTCTTCTGTTTTGTTTTTGTATTGTTTATACAATCCCCACAGAGACCCCCCTTTTTGTTCAACCCCAAGTTTTGATTTCCAGTATTCTTTGACAATCAAATCTTGCGTTTTATCGATGCGCTTATTCCATTGCTTTAAAAATCTATTATGTCGGTGATGTGTT
>SCLD01094082.1:0-12140 GCA_004367895.1 Oikopleura longicauda | reverse complement strand
TGGTTGAAGTTAAATATTCGGGATTATCATGAAAGACGACTGGACACATAAATTATTATTTTTCCCAGGAGGCGCAATTAATAGAACTGTTGAAGACGACTTGCATAAACTATGAATTTCTCAAATCACTAATAGTAAAATATAGCTGATGAGACGACTTAACTGAGGCTAATTATGTGTAGAAACTTTCCAATCGACTATAGATCGAAAAATTAAGAAACACCGTAATCAAAGAGCGCTTTTGAACTAAGGAGAAGGTTCTAAGAGAAAGCCTACTAAGATAATGTTGAGGATCAGGCGCACGAAATCGCTAGAAACTACCCTGGTAAGCGATAAATATGCACGAACTGAGTTTTCTAATCAAAAGGAGTTTTAACAGTCATGAGTCATATAAGGGCTTGAGAAAGCAATTTAAGTCGACTTTCAAAGTAACATATGTGACACGAATCCGATTTTCTTCGAGGCAAAAAATTGAACTTTTACAAAAGTTATGATAACTTTATCAGTCTGACTCAAATGAGTAATTACCAACCCACGATAATCATGATGACTCAGCTAGCGATTTAGTACATACAGACTGGTGGCGTATTAACTGGAGATAACCTGATTGGCTCAAACTGTTTAACCCACACATAAAAAGAATTTTTTTCTATCGCTTCTCATTCAGCCAAATCAGATTTTGAGTCGACTACATAAGTAATATTTTTCAATTTTATTACGAACAATATCGCATAGTCTGTTTAAACACAATTTTTTGAGCTAAGCTATGAAAATAGATCACCTTCAAAATAAACGCGATGGATAGTGGAGCTAGAGATCTAGAGAATGACAAAAATGAAATTAAAAATGAGAAGTCAGAATGTAACACCCAAGAGTCTAAAAAAAGGGTGACAACCAGCAATGAAGACGACTTGAAAAGCCCAAAAAAGCGCAGGGTCATGAAAAGTGTCCTGGGCAGAGTGATTTTTGACAAAAATGAGAAAGACAGCAAGGTATTTTTTTTCTTTTTTTATCGTGGTGTTTAACCAGTCTTGAAATACTTTCATAACGCTTTTTATGATTGAATTGCAGTTCGGGAAATAAAGTCGACTTTCATAATTCATGCACAAATACTTGTCGTTTTGAGACGGTCTCCATAACTAACTGGTATTAGGCACATTATCATGTCACGAATTCTAATGGAAATGTAAACGAAGGGAAGTCGACTTATAGGACATGTGTTCCAGATCATGGAATAAAAGAGATAAAAATTATAATGTCGTGAAGACGTAATGTTTATTTTAGAGCGCGGTCAAACTGAATGCTAGGGACAACGAGGATGACGACAAAAAGAAAAGAATCTTGGATCACAATTTGTTGCAGCTGGAAAAAGAAAATAAACCGAAGGAATGAGTTCTAATAAAATAGCTTAGAGTATAGGTCATACTCAGAAATTCAGTCTGTTGAAATTCGGTCTGTTTAGAACTTAATTTTAAGGAAATGAAAGCGGTTTTTGAGGGGTCGGATCAAGAGAAAATTTCAGCCATCAGAAAGGGAAAGAAGACTTTGAAAAAGAATGAAGACTTATTGAAGCCGAGGGTTTTGAAACCCTGGGAAAAAATTACAGATCTAAAAGAAACCGAAGATAAACCAAGGATTATCATTGTTAGTAAATTAGATGAGGCGGACGCAGCTGAATATGATGACTTGTTAAGAATGCCAGCAATTGCTGAAGAAAAGATTCAACCAGAAGGACGAATTGAAGAACCTTTCAGAGTGAAGAAAGAGTGGGCGGTGAAGGCGGAAAATGATCAAGACGACTTGTATGATGACTATAAGAGAACGAAATGCCTAGAGACCCTTAAAGACTTGGAAAGCTGGACTAAAGCGAATATTACTGAATTTGAAGACGGACGACTTTTCGAAACCTTGCTAGAGAATGACGACTTTTTCGGAAATCCAGCGATGGAAACACATGAAGGAGCCAGGGATTTTATTGCCGCTAGGGACGCTAGAGGTATGGATAGAAGAAATAATTCGCTGGAAATCGGGTTTAGCATCTTTGTAAGGAAAATTATCAAAGACTTGTTCAAAGAGAAAGCGCGAGGGCTTGCCGCACGAAATTTCGAAAACCGTATTCACACCGGATTCCGAAAACAAACTAGAGTCGACTTTGGTAAATTTTTGGATGAAATTTTAAAGGCCTCTGAAACTGTAGAAGGAAGATACGGAAAGAAATCCATGAAAATCGACAGATTCACTCTAGAAAGGATCAAAAACGCAAATTTTGGTTACTCTACAGCTGATAAAACAGGAACGTATGAAATACAAGTGTACTGTACAGATGTCAACATTGCGAAGGACGCCTGGCTACTACAGCTGCTGCAACACAATTCGTTTCACTGGGAGACAGTCACAATGATGAGACATTACAGTCGTAGATCAAGATTTGCGAATTTACATGACGTCTTTAGTGATGGAGAAGTTAGAGAATTTCAGGAGGGGATGACGACTATAAATAAATTGGCTAGAGATCCAACTATGCTGCAACCGGGAAATATCTCCATTGTACTTGCCACACCTTTTAACACATCCTGGGGATGGGATGATGTGAAGATGAACTTGAAGCCGACTGAAGTTTGGAATGAGGAGAATCAAAAAGCAGAGATTGTCAAACCGATTTCGATCGACAAAATGATCGACTTTATGTTGGACTCTTTGAGCGACTACAGTTACAAACAAAATGGCAATGATCCGGATATTATATTCGCTCATCAACGTTCATTAAGGAAGGTTATCAAATTTACATATGTAATCGAACAATATTTAAGGTTCAGTCGTCTTTAGGTTTAGGCTATATCTAGATGATAATTACGCTTTTTAAAGTGAAATGAGTAACTCATGATTAAGTCGACTTATCATTAAAGTAATTAAAATAATAAAATTCTCCCCGTTCTGGGAATAAAAAAATCGTGTCCGAAAATAGTCGGAATCCAAAATCATAGGTAACTTGATAACTAATAAAGCAACTTATCGGATGATCCGTGTCGCCTACTGAAAGTGTTATGCCAGATTCAAGGACGAGTTGAGATATGCTCGAGGGAACCAATGGGTGCATTTATTAGAAGGGAGAAAGACGACTTACTCATGCTGCAGTATCCAAAACCACACGAAAGGCACTACGAAACGGTGGTTAAGCAAAAGGTTGATCACGTGAAGACGGAGAATGCGGTGAGGGATATCATCATTGAAGGAGACCGAAGACGAACCAGTATGCTCTGCAGCAGTGTATTGGATCTCGATTTATATCTAGGGGCACTTGCGGATTTTCTGGGCACTATCTCGGAAACAATGAAAGACGACTTGAGACCTCCTCAAAAAAATGGGTCACGTGGGCAGATGATAACCTTCTCTGAAGGGATACTCTGTCAAAAAACCAATATGTATCCTGGACTTGAAGCGAAATGTAGCACTGGTAGCAATGAACATGCTGGGTGGTACGCGAGTGTAATGGCGATTGTAAGACGACTTATTATGGAAAGATGCGATGTAGATAATGACGGATGCACCACTCAACAAAAATGCTCAATCAATTTCAGGAAAGTCGACAAAATGAAGGCGGTGACGATACTTGCTTCTCTCAAGGAATATCAAGCGACAAAAGCCAGTCAAGACTTTAGCTTGAGACAACAGGTAAATACTTTCATTTATCACTTAACGAACAAGATTTGGTCTTGGAATACGTAACTAAAGACGACTAGAATGAGGAATAACATTGATTATTTGTAGGTACCAGCGGGAAAAGTGGTTAACGAATACATATGTGAATGTGCTGCACTTACCAAAAGACTCTTCTGGTCAGAAAATTGGTATAATGACAATCACAGACGAAGACAGATGGCCAGAGAACGCTATGAAAACCCACTTGAGGATGATCGATGCTTTTTGAGATCAGGAGCCGCACAGAATAAAGTCGTCTTACGATTTTGCAAAGACTGCTCGAGAATAGAGTGTCCCATAAACTTAATGTTTGCAAGATTTATGTTGCGAACATTGAGATTCGCACAAGAGTACAACGGCATTAAGGGTAGTCGACTTGTCCTAGGAGATTTCTTTACTCCAAGAGAAGTGGATGTCTTCACGAACAAATTTCTAGATCAGGCGAAAACCAGACCTATCACCTCTGTGGGAACCAAAGGATGGGGTTGCTTCGGATACAAAGACCAGTTCTCAGGTTCGAATACACCAACTTCATTTAAACTCATCAACAATGCCATACCAAGAGAATTACTTGCCCCGGTTTCACTCTCCGACAAAACAAGGTAAACGAATTTATGTATACGATTTTTTAAAAACTGAAATTCCAGATTACCAGATACAATGAGGGATGACATCATTCCATTTGATTATCAAATCGACATTGATGTTCTGCCAGTGGTACAAGAGCCTGTTGAAGACCCAGTGGTCCCACAAAATCAATGATCTTCACGAAACGACATTTAGACGACTTCTGTTAAAAGACGACTTCAAATAAGGCAACCTTTGACGACCTGACTTCAAAACATGTTCTAAAAATTAACTGTACCCGGATGATGACCTACAACAACACAACAAGACGACTTACACATGCCCAGATAATGATACACAACACTACCGTTTATATTTGTCTGGATAATAAAAAATCTGTCAAAAATTATGATGTTAAAATGTTTTGATTGATAGAAAAATGAGGTTTTTTGCATTCATATGTGAATCTAGTGTACGCAAGGCGTAGAGGTAGTTAAGAAATTAAGTCGACTTGTGAAGGACCAATTAGGGTTTGGAAGACATTCCAATTGTAGTATGAAATAAGTATCAGGTAATTTAGCGGAGTGGTGATAACCGTAGCAATCTTTAGACTGGAAATCAACGGCATGGGTTCGAATCCCGATAACTGAAAGGATGAGGAAGGGTTTCGAGACTAAAGAAGAGTGTGTTGATTTCATCAGAGAAGGATCTGATCAAAGAGTGCTGAAAGAAAAGACGACTTAGGTTTGACAGATGGAAGGGCGAAATCTTTCCATCAACTTGCTCTGCAAAAAATGACAAATGAGATGAATCGACAAAGATTTCACATAACGACAAAGTCGACCAGAGTGCGAAAAACAAGAAAAAACCTTTTTAGGGAAAAACCCTCTAATTTCACGCTTAACTAAAACTAAGGTAGATAGGGATATCTTTTTAAGGTATGAACCTTGCGAGGATAGTCCGGGCTTATAATAATGACACGGAAATGAAAATTATTTAATTTTATTCAGACAATCACACTCTAAACATTAAAATCTTGCTTTACAGAAAGTCGACTTAAATTCTCACAGAAATGATTGAACCAATATAAAATGGCTAACATTCGAGGTCACGAGTCTTCTGTTGCTGTTCGATTTCCAAAATCTGTTTACGAACGACGGCTGTATAATTAGTCAGTCTTTTACCATCAAGGTAAGCGCTTTTCCGGACGTTGGGATTCTTCAAATTCCAATAATTAAATCTTTCCCACTCCACCTGCCACATTAGTTTGGTTAGATCGATAGGAAGGGTTTTTAACTCGTTTGAAAGGTTTTGAAACAAACGGTTAAAAATATCTTGCTGCACCTGAGTACCGGAATCGGATAAATGCACAGAGTCGTCGGGCAAATTCTTATAATAGTCGCTATTAACGATTTGTTTCCCACTAGAATTATATGCAAGAAAAACTGAAGCACAATTCAAGACGTCAAATCGCGGCCCAAGCGTGTCGATATACAAGCGAACGCGGAGATTCATTGACAAAGCGCGGTCACAATCGCTATCAAGGCGAGGCAAAATACTATTGAAGACAATCTTTGCCTGGGGATATAACATGCCAAGTCGTCTTATTAAGCATTCCAAGTAGTTGAAGACTTCATTACTAGTGCGAATTCTGCCACGGCTACGACTTAAATCGTTAGTACCGATATTCAGAACTACAGCACCGACCAGGGCCTCACCAGGTAAATTCTCAGCTAACACATGGTAATGCAGCTCCTCGGCGGTCGCGCCGGGATAACAGAACTTCCAAACCCGATGATCATGACCATAAATCTGGACGCGTTTCAACATTGAGTCGCCTATCAACAAAATATCCATGGGCCGGTTCTCGGTGGTTGACATTATCAAAAAGCAAAATGTGACTTGAGTGTGACAAATCTTAACTAAAAAATGAACGGATAAAAACTGGATTTTAAAGAAAAGGGACTAACGTCATAGAGGCAACCAGTTTGGTCGAAATCCTAGAAATTTTTGCTTCTAGAACTATTAAAGTCGTCTTAATGTTTAAATTTTTTCGTTTCTGCTTAAATTTTCTTCGCAAATTTTTATGATGCCCAGATTGAAGTACGCTATGTTACATAGCCTATGTATTGCTAAAATCTCACTTTAAATAAAAATATTTGAGACCAAAAGATTTCTGGCTGTTGAATAAAACAGTCGTGGTGGTGAAAGTGAGAAGGAAGAAATCACTAATCTGATATAGGTCGAAAGGCCCGAGTTCGAATCCCACAAAAGGACCAGAACTCGATTACGTAATCGGGACCAGTCGTCAGACAGAACCTAAAAACCCACTTGAAGACGACTCCAATAGTAACGATTTCCGAGTAACACCACGACTTTTTATCTTAATGAGCTAGAGCAAAACTCTTTTTCAAAAAACCCAGATACTTATCCAATCTCGTAAGTTTTAATAAAGTCGACTTAAATAAAAAACTCAAAATTCGAACTTAGTCAAATAAAGGACAAATAAGCTTACCAAATTTTTCAAAATCAGAAAATGCAAAAGGGTGTGAAAGACCGTTGACTTCGTGGGGGTGCC
Source organism: Oikopleura longicauda (assembly GCA_004367895.1). Classification (NCBI taxonomy): domain Eukaryota; kingdom Metazoa; phylum Chordata; class Appendicularia; order Copelata; family Oikopleuridae; genus Oikopleura; species Oikopleura longicauda. The sequence goes on along the minus strand of SCLD01094082.1, from coordinate 5,296 downwards.
ATAGACTCAAAATATTTGGCTGATAGAGCAATTATGCAATCTCAAATTGTGAATAGAAAATATTCTAAGGTGACGATCATTTTTGAAATTATCAGAGTCGGCTCACAATTTGTAGAGATTCTGAAACGAAATGGTAAAAAAGTTTGAATCGTGTTTATACTCACCGCAGGGATTTGTGAGAGAACTTAAACCGGTACTCAATGACGACTTACAACATCTAGCAATAGGAATTTTGAACAAGACGACTGAGCGGGTTTTCACGAGGGGTAATGCTGAAATAATAGCTGATGAAGTCATGTGTGCCTATTCTAAAGACGACTTTTATTTGGCGGAAACTTGCTACAAGGTCTTGATTCCCACTGATGATAGTATGCTGTGTGAAACATACTGTAGATTCGATAATGGTGATAAAGGATGGGAAAGAATTAGAAACATGACAGTCAAACGGCTTATGCAATATGACAGCACGATTAAACTATGGGAAGCTACACGCAGGCATCACCCGCTGTTCCAAAAGCTACCGCACACTATCTATTATGGAGACGACTCGAACCAATATTTCAACCTAAGACGACTTAATATACCAACAAATCTACAGGAGGCTAGAAGAGACTTCCGGGCACTGATGAAGACCGGAAGTACACAAGCCATTAAACCGGAAGCCAGCAATATTACCACTAACTGGAATTTTGATGTGGAATTAAGACGACGACTTCACAAAAGCATAATAATTGCTAGCCATATGATGCCACGGTCAGCGATTAATTCCAAGAATCTAACCATAATGGTTACACACTCGTTACAGACCGAACTGCTGAATGATATTGAAGTCAATGCGTGCTCATTGGGGCTCATTTCTAACACTGAAGATTATGACTTCTGTAATGGGATTAGAAGGTTTCAACAACCAACGGAGAAGTTTTTACCGCTCACTTTCACGACGACTTATAAATCTTCAGTCTATGCACATTGTACTGAGGATATGACAACGGCTACAATGTACGACTCGGAACCGATCAAAGGTTTAGTAAAAAAGGATGCAGCAGTTGAATTTCAGGTCAAAGTCCAGACACTGGTTACAGCTTGGCCTAAAAAATATGACGGAGTGCACGATTTGGATGAAACACTCCCGATTAAAGACGTCTTGAAAGGTTCGATGGACTATAGCAAAATCAGGGTGGTTCGAAACAAAATGTCAACAAAAAATGATAAAGACGACTTAATAACGGGATGGAGAGGTATCAAAGGAATGCGAGTAAACAAAATTGGACGGTGTGGGCTGAGAACACGTAACAATGCAGTGAAAGACGACTTTTAAGAGTACACATGTACTAAGAACGATTAACGTCTTCTTAAACAATTAGAAAAATTTCTTTTGAGTCGACTTGAAAACTTGAAAACTTAAAAATGGTTTCTTTTTGAATCATTAAAATCTATTTATTTGAAATAACCTAATTCACTATATGAGTTTAAACATTCAATAAAATTAGGGACAATACTAAAAACTGTATAATTTAGAATGAATAGTGAGTCAATGAGCAGCTCTGACGACTCGTCATGCATAATCATAGGAGTCTATGATACACGCTTTTTCTTTCGGGGACAACGAATTGCATGTGATAACGAACCACCTGCCAAATTTATTGATGCATTTCTCGATCTCTTTACGATGGGGATAACCCATCCTGGTTGGGACAAGTCGACTAACAGTCAGAAAATTCACACGTGTAATGATGGTTGCAGGATTGAGGCGTGCATGATATGGGGAAGACCATATGTGAACTCTGTCATAGAAGCATTTGATTGGTAAAGTCTATTGAAAAATGAGTCGTCATAATTTGTCTTGAAATAATCATAAATTCAGTCTAAAACTATACTTTAGTGCAACGCGAAAACCACTTGAGGTCTTTCAGCTCAAAGAATTTGAAAGAAAAATATCCGAATTTTATGGAATTGAATTGATGCTCACGACGCTTGCCATGGATCTATGGATCTGTACTAACATGAAAGAAATTGATGGTGCGGTGTTCATGTTTGAACCCCTGAAGGAAGACGACTTAATAGATGATAGTTGCACTAGTGATAGCTCCAAAATAAGTTCGGGCTCCCATATGACAAATGAGGGCTCGAATGAGAATATGATTCAAGACGACTTGGAAATTGAAACTAGAAATTGAGAAACATTTCAAATTATCATTAATAGAACGAATTTTTTCACGCGAGTGTCGAAAAACGATATTTTTTAATCACCCATTCGAGAAGACGTCTTATAGGATTAAATTCACTATTCTTATGACTAGATTAAGCAAGTCGGGCTGCATGGGATTCGTAGTCACTTTTCAAGGAATTTTAGAATAAAAACCGCTAATTGTTAAGTACCTAAACCGAGCAGATTTCAGTTACAAGTAAATTTCAGAATGAGTGATTTATCCATCATCAATGAGAGGGACCTATTAAAGGGTAGGGAAGCTGTGCTGGATCTCAAAAACTCAAGCACGGGGGGTAACGACTCAAAAGACTCGGGATTGGCGAGCTCGGATTCTTCTCATGACCAATCAGGTAATGAATCCCGAATTCTGAAGCTTTGTTCATGCCCTATAATACAATTTCAAGCGCTCAATATGAAATCTGATGTTCCGAAAGAATCCACTTTCTTGGTTAACAAGAATGAGGACAAAACGAGCTGCAATCTTTCAGCGATTACCACTGGAACAGATGCTAGACCGGAAACGTTTAACTCGTCTGATGGTGAGTCATTCTTTCCTTTTCAAGAATTTTTTCAATTTCACAAGAATTTTCCCTTTTCAATTTTCCTTTTCAAAAATTCTTTCCCTCTTCAAAAAGTCGGCTTAATAACTATTACCAGGCGCATCATGAGTTGATGAACAACATTTATTTTAGGATTTAGTGATTCGAATGACGACTCTCTAATCATGCACTACAATAAAAACAACGGGCAAGAAGCTACCTCTGATGACTTATGTGTCAACATGGTCTCAAACTCGGATGAGGAATGTGACATTGGCCTTAAAGAGGAACTGGTTTCCAAAGCTGAGGGCACATCTGATGGAGAGGTTCCTAAAATAGAGCACGTGACCTGCCTGAAAGATGACTTGAATCCTAATGATCAGAAGCAAGACGACTTATGTAGCAATAATCGAATAAATGACGACTTGAAGCTTATGGAAAAGAAAAAAGACGACTTAAAAAATAAGAAAAGGCAAATTGACTTTGAAAAACGGGCACGAGAACATTTTGACAAATATGGAAGAATGTTCATGGAAGACGTCTTGCCGCAACTCCCAAAAATGGCGAGTGGAATGATCCTCATGGGTGTCAATGAACAATCACCGCTCATCGACACCCGTGAAGTACACAAAATGCGAGTGTTCAGACCGGATAAACCTACTGGTATTTCGGGACTTCTTGATGATGGTACGGCCATTCGATTCACCAATATGAGTCGACTCAATACAGATGACCTAACCCTGTCCAAATTCAAGATTGAAATGGCAGTTTTTAAAGCTGGGCTTGCACAGGAAGAAGCTGCTGGTGTAAATGCTATTAAAGGGTTATTCGAAGGTGATGATATGTGTAATCTCACTCTGCGACCATTTGTAGAGCGAAAAATTAAAGGTAAAAGCATTATTAAAATTCACCGAAAGCAAAATCACCACCTTATCGTTACAGTCTAATAGATCAATGATTACAGACTGACAAGTCAATTTAATCCGTTTTCATAGAGTTAATCGCTGCGGTGTTGGAAATCACGGTCTTGAAACGAATCAAAGAACAGGATCTGCTTAGGCTGAAGGAAAAATGTGCAGCGACCTATGGGGGCTCATGTGAAATGGCTCAAGAGGAACTTCCATGCAAAATGTGTTTCATCAAGAAAGAAGTGGCGGACATCTCGGTTTACTTTGAAAAAAGAGGAGATATAGCGGATGACGGTAATTCAATCAAAAAGTTTTTTCTTTACATAAATCTTTAATCAGATAAATCTCGAAGTCGACTTCATACTTATTAAACCTCCATGTTAAATCTTTTAACAAAAAATTTTTTTTTAGTTTTCCAACGCAAAATGGAACAAAAACTTCTGGTTTTGCTTAACAAAACTATTAATGCCTCTCCATTGCTTGTTGATCAGATCGAAATGATGCTCTTGACTGTGGGTTTGGAACTCATCAGAGTGGGTATCAGTACTCACACACGTGGGATTCATCTTGGGTCGGCGGCCAGACTGGATCATTTGCTAAACCTCTGTAGAGCTGCACTTGAAAAAGACAACTTGAGGGAGTGTGGGTCATTCAGTAACACCATCAGGAGCCAGATCACAGCATGGAATGATGATCAAGTGGACAAAAAGACGGCTATAAGGTCTCACATGGTTCATGTTGAGATTGTCATGATGCTAGGTTATGGAATGAATATAGCTCAAAAGAGAAACTGGAACGGAGTTGACCTGGATGGTATCAGAACCACTGAGAAAGAAATTAGAAGACGACTTCGAATTATCAAATTTCATGATGACTTTGAGACCGTTTTTTCACCGCCCATCTTTGATTGTGAGAATGGCACCTTTTGCAAAAAGGAGTACGAAAAAAGCTGTGAAGACGACTTTAATTTACCTCTCATGCCACCGAAGGACAAGGCAGTTAAACGAACCTTTGTGCGTTAAGTAAGTGAGCATAGAATATTCGTATAAATTGGAAAAAGGAATTATACCAATTTTCTATTTTGATAGATATTATAATATAAAACAAATAAAACATCTAAAAGTAACAAATATTTAAGACTGCAACCAGGGGGGTTCACATAAGTGAACCCATTCAGCAGTGGTGGTGATGGTATTGGGCAAAAACAAGAATCCCATAACTGAATGAAAGAATGGATCAAAGAATGGCGACCTAACGCAATGTTAGGTTCTTGGAGTGTCAACCGCCAAAAACAAACCGACAGCTCCGTATTCAACAGAAAGACGACTTAAGATCCAGACTTCTATTCACACAAACGGGATGATGCAAACAAAAACTGATCCACGATATTTTTAAATAATAAATTGCCCTCTGCCTGCTTTTTAGAACTGCCTCCGCTGCTGTAATTTCCCTGAGGTCTGCACTATGATGACTGAGTTCTCATAAGCGACACCTTCAGGGCTGTGACTATTGAGAAACAGCCCTGAAAAAACTATTATTTCTTTGTACAAAAAGTTTATTCTGCCTTGAAAGTCGCCGCGCCCCGTCTTTAGGCGGTGGTTGTCTGGTGCGAAAATAAATAGACATAGACATAGACATAG
>SCLD01094071.1:0-12152 GCA_004367895.1 Oikopleura longicauda | reverse complement strand
CTTGTTGAAAATGATTGGCGACAAGAACCCATTTGTAGCCGAGTACAACTATCAACATGGGCGTATCTACGTCACTCTTGAAGATGAGAAGACCAAGGGCTCGGCGTCAATCAAGCTCTCGTTCGGCGCCATTTCCGAAGCACGCAGCCAAGTGACCTTGAATTTGGTGAACTCGCTCGACTGGGCCGATCGACTCAATGACCCGCACTCGATTATGATTTTGAGCCCGGCCGAGCACATGTTCCAAGTCAACTACCCGTCCGGGAAATTTGACGAGGCAACGCTTCGCATTGAGAACAGCTGGCGCAATGGCGAATTTATGAATCAATTTAACGCACACGTCTCGGCCAAGGATAACCAGTATGAATTCTCGGCCGACAATATAAACAGTTTCGATGGCGAGCAGAATACAATCGAGTTCGATGCTGAAATGCAAATTGAGAGCAATGCGTACGATTTTGGCTCAGCACTCAATTACAACAATGATGCTGTTTATGGTAACTACTGAAAACAATTATTTTTTAATTGAACTTCTGTTCTTTAGATGCAAACGCTCAAATATATGCGGCTGACAATGGCGACAGTGCATCCGTTGACTTCACTATTCGCACCATGGAGGATCACTTCTTCCAGACCAGCTTCAACTATCAGCTAAAGCAGAGGTCAAACTTTGTGGATACGGAAATGGAGCTTGGCCTTCGCGTCCAAGTCGACCAGATGTTGCCCGTCCAGTTTGCATTTGAAAAGAATCACTTTTTCCAGCCTGGCCATGTGCTTGGTATGTTGTTGAAATTATCAAACGGCTAAAATGTTTATTAACTTTAGGCGCCAACCTTGAGTTTGGCGATTTCAAATCGCAGTTGGGCGTCCAATCCATTGCAATCGGTGTCGACAGCTCAAGAGGAGACTTGTCAATGACGATTGTTGTTGATGATCATCAAGGCACTATTGGGATTGCCGATGTGGTTGATGTTGAATTCAATGCTGACTCGTTCAAAACTGGCATTCGGTTTTACATTGACCTGCCTGATTTTATCGATTTCAACTCCGGCAAAATGGAATTGGTCATCACATACAAGGAACCCAACTATGGATTCGTGATCAGCAATGCTGTTGCGGCTCAACTTCGTTTGGAGGAGGACAATGTGAAACTGGTGATGACAAACTATATGAGCGAAACTGCGCTGCCAGCTGGGGAGATCACGTTCGCACTCACCGACGATGGTGACGTGTCCGTTTCATTCTACGACAATTCTGTTAGACAGACGGCAACCATCACTTATGCCGAGTTCTCTGGTAATTATTAAAATCAAGTCACAAAAAACTAACTTTGACTGAAGGTGCATTCGAGTATACAATTGGCAATAACAACAACGACGATGTGTACCATCGTTTCGAAGTCAATGTCGACTGGGAAGATGAGATTCGCGTTTCAGTTTCTAACAACGAGGATACGCCACTCGAGCTCAACTTTGATCAACGTACCGCATCGAAAGTTGTCAAGAATATTATGTCGGTTAAGCCCGTGTTTATCATGACAAAGACCGACTCATTGTTGCGTTCGACTCTGGGAATTCAGTACAACAAAGTCAAATATGTCGTGTTGGGTATGTTATTATTCAGTTTTTATTTTGAACAATTGGCCTTTTTGAACTGGGCTTGTTGTGGGTGTGAGAAACTAAGCTACTTTATGACTTGTTTAAAAATGATCGTTTTAGGCGAACTTGTTCTCAACGACAACTCTGTCACACTTCGATTTGCGACGCGTGAGGGCGATGCCGAAATGGAGAAGCTGTTTACATTCGAAGCTGGCGTCACCGAGGCTTATGACATCGAGTTCTTTGTCAGTTATCATGATGCACTTCATCGTATCTTGCAGATCGAGCCCGTTTCAATGATTAATCAAGCCAAGCTCAAGATTCGTTCGTTGTTGACAACTGCCAATCAGCTGGCGACTGCACTCAACAATGGGTTTAATCAAAACGATCAAATCAACAGTATTGATGAGATCCAAGCATTCATGGTCGATGTCTTCCAGACAATTGACGAGTGGATCAATGCAATTGAGGAGTTGGCCCCGCAACAAGCTATCAATGGTGACAACATTACCGTTGGCGATTTAATCACCAATTCCGTTGGTCTAACACGTGCCGAACTTGACGAAGTCATTCAGGTTAGTTATTTGAAAGAAAATCACTGAAAGTATGTTAAAAACAGAACACTCGCAATATGATCACTGAGAGTATTATGGCGAGCGTGGATCAAGCATTGAATGCTCAAGAAGAACAATTCAAGGGAACACAAATTGGTCGCGACTTCTTCGAGGTATTTTACCTTAACATAATTGTCAAAACTTAAAAAAACTTCAGGTTTACTCGAAAGCACTTCGATTCGTCGCTCAACAAACAAGTGACTACGTCTTGAGCTGCCTCAATATTGTCACCAGCAACAGTCGCTCGTTTGTGCTTGTCGAGGAGAACAACATCTTCGTCACCATCCCATTGCCAGATATTCGCCTGCCAGGTTCGTTATTTTAATTTTAAACTAATTCAATGATTTTAAATTGAATAAAGGAATGCAAACGTCGCTTGTCGAATTTCTCACCGAAAGTGACATTGAGTCCGCAATGTACAAAATGGCGGCAGCATTTGGTGATAAGGTAATATAACTTATTATTTAACTCTGATTATTTTCATTATAATATTGCAGCATTCCAATCGCGCATCAACTGAGCTAGAAGCCGAGATCTTGGGCCCATATGTCCGACAGTTCGATGGTAAATGGATCCAACTTGTCGATCATGCCAGTGTCGATCATGCGCAGATAATGGCGATTTCTGATCCGAATAAACTCATCAGAGACATTCAAATGGAGGAGAACAATCACATACTCTATGCCGATATGTACAAGAGTCGAAATAAGGATCACGGTGTGTTTGGCTTCCCCGACTCTGAAGTGTACTCCGACAATCTCGATCATTTACAGGACACAGGAAAATGGTGAATAATATAACTTCGGATGTAAAAATGGACGGACCATTTCCACTCGGTTTTATTATTTTCAAAACAATAATTGTTCACCATAAACGAAACAGTTGAAACAGTCGAACTTGATGAGATTGATGCTGTTTTGAACGCAAATGGTTCTGAATTGATTGAATTCTTGTCAAATGAAAACTCACCGGCGCGCCCCTGTTTCGACGTCATCAACACCGAACCTTACCAGAAAATGACGGCAGTGGAACCCGAGCTCGTCATGGCCTCGTATCGCCGTCGTTGTGCCTCATTCGGCGTTCAAATGTAAACTTACTATCTCAGATAGTCTATCTGCCACTATGCGCTTCTTTACTTCTTCCCACTACAACTCAAAACAACATAACAAAACACACATGTACTACCCCGAATAATGACAAAGTAAACCACTTGCCTAAGGTGTCACTTATACATGCTGCTTCCCGAAAAAATAAAATATAATGGAAGATCAAATGTTTAGTCGGAAATAACATGTCACATTTTAATTGTGCAGTTACTACTGTCAGTACACGATTATCTCACGTGTTCAATTTGAGTGTGCCAATTTTTGCGTGTTATAAAAACACTTGAGCAGAAACACAGACACACACACTCCTCCCTGAGAGTGGGGAATACAACTGGTTCTGTGATGGGGGGGGCAAGAATCCGTGTTGTTTAACTTCCCCTTCTTCACATGTCAAATTTTACTTTGTCCAACAGCTTGTTTCTGTGCCTCTCCTCTCATTCTGTTACTTATTTGCTCAAGTGCCCATGTTCAGGCTCATTTCAAGTTCAATTGTCAAGTGCACTAAATTAGTGCACACTTATGTCATTGTGTCGAAAAACGTGTGCCGCACCATCAACAGCAAACTGTTGATTTTGTTTTCGGTTTTGGAAAAACCGTCAGAAACGACGGCAACTTTTCTTTGATCGGCCAGTCATCAAGTTGGGTCACACACACTTCCTCGTCGTCGTCGTTTCAAAAAACGCTAATCTCCAAATGACCCAGTCGTGACTTGTGTACTGTGTGCCAATTACCACTCTCATAAACCATTTATGTGAAGGTCAAATTGAAGTATTGTACTTCCCCCTTTCATTCGTTCGTTAACCGATCGTAATATATGTTTACAGTGGGCCAGTCACCAAGTCAAAACCTAATCCACTTAGGCATTTAATTATCAAATTTCGCATAGACGACTACACGAGATCGACAAATTAAATTGAGAATTCCGCTCTCTCTCTTGTCGAAGACTAAATAAGATAATCGCCCCTCTCTCCAAGTCAATCAATTCAGTGGCGCAATTCGTATGATCGCCATTTGATCTGTGTGCTCTTGATCATGACATGATCGATTGTCAACTCGCGCGCGTTTCATGTTGTATCCAGCCAAGAAGCCGGAAGTTGCCATTTTTCAGTCCCCCCATCGGCATATGGCATCAACACAATAAAATGCACCTAGGATGACCATGATGCAGCCAGACGCGCGTGTCCTCTTCACCTGTCAAATGCACATATTCTACTCAGCCCCGGTTTGATGAGCAACAAAGTGGAATTGTCTGGCGTTAGGGCAGTACACGCACAGACACACACACATTCTCGCATATCGATAATGTCAAGTTCACCCAAGGGCTGGAACGACGATAATCCGATAACATTTTGGCGGTTGCGTGTTGATCCTTCCTAGTGCTTATCTATATGACCGGAACCAAGGGTACTAATACGGCGTGCGACGGAGATTTACCTGGTTTGTGTTGACCATTAATCCATCATTAAATGCACCTAAGCAGTTCTCTTTATGTGCATGTGTTTGTTGAAAGTGAGTTATCTTTCAAAGTCGGTGGCCAAACGTGTGTGTGGCGGCGGCGTCGGCGGCGGACTAATTATTGTTGTACGTCTTTTGACCAACACGAACGATGATAACTTGTTTTTAGATGATCAAAACGCATGTTATTGTTAACCACATCAATCACAAATGGCATCACACCACACAGTAACGTCTGTATGTGATTGAAAATGAGTGTGTACTGCTATATGTTTTTTGGCGGCACATTAAACATGAACCAACCGCCACACACAACGCATCTGCCAAGTGTGCATTCCACTCCCGATGGGAGTCAAGTTCCACTCATCCCACACCAAAATCAGTCAAGTTACGTCTACTTATCCCGCCTGGGATGGATAAGAAGCGTGGTGCGGGTGGCGCCATTGAGTCGGAGGACCCATCTCTCGCCTTTCCACGTCTGCCTCATCATCCTGGGCGGCGTTTTCGAAATCATTATAGTGAATCGTCACTTATAGAGAGGACACGGCCAAGTGGATCGGACTCTGGAAACTGAGCGAAAGAAGAGATCAACAATCACACAGAGATAATGAAGCAAATGACACCCCTGCTACTTCTGTTGCTAGCCGACACGACAAGCAGCTCAGGAGCGATATTATTATTATTTGCACAACAAAGTTAGGTGTTTATAGAATTCGCGAGCGAACGATCACATCGCGAAGATGTTTAGCATAAAACCCTATTTTCATGTATACACACGTATAGTGTCTTTTTTGATGGTGACCGTGAAGTTAGCGATCGGCAAGCTCGCATTAACTCGCTCGGGTATTTGTGGTTACGATAAATTATAGAGTAGAGTATCGGTCAAGTCGTGTTTGCAATAATCCACCGTTTTGTAATCACTTCAATAAAATGCGCACCTGGCAAATACATGGTCACCCCAACTACTCAAATGCAATTTGTTGTTTTGGATGGGGCCAGGCGTGAAAGTTGAATGGCAATTCACATCATTCAGCAGTGTGTATCCTATCAATAGAAATGGACTATCCACCCGTCCGTCCGTCCGTGTGTGTATCGGGAAACGGGGAAAAAACTTGGCACTCGACAAAACATATGTACAGATTTCAGGGCCCACTCCATTTGGACACAAATAACTCCGGGTCCAGCACTCAACATCGTAGTATAGAGCCAAAATCAGTCAATAAAACAGCTGAACAGTTATCTGCCAAAAAGTGCTGGTCTATGAGCGCATTATTTACCAAGCCAATACAGCATAGAGTGAGCCCTTGCTTTCTTTGATTGATTTTAGGGGATATTCGGTATTATTAGAGGATCCGAAATTATATATATTGGGTCCTTTTTCCCTCTCGAACAAAGGATTTGAAATCAAAGTCAAGCGTGTGAACACGCGTGCGCTTTTATGGCTATTTCAATCTCGGAAACGACTTTCACACTTGTGCTGTGTGAGGTTTGGTGAAAATGCAGCTACTTTTTTATTGCCTCAGTTTTGGCGATCGGCCCTGACCTTGACACTGTATTTCATCACAATCTATTAAAATCGGACGACGAGCACGGTGACGATATCTGTGTATCTGTGTGTTTGATTGAACACTTACAGAGCTAGATAATGTATCGTCAAACAACGGGTGCTTATCGTGTTGAAACATATGCTTGTAAAAAGTAGAATTGCGACAATCAGTACTCGTTTACGACTCGCCACACAACGTCCTGTTGTACTGATAGACAGTCAATTTACCCGGTTGACCACAAACGTAAATACTTGAGTCAGCTGGCTTAAAGTGAAATGACCTCAGACGCACATGTATATCCGGCAGTCGAAAAAATGGCAATTGACAGTGGTTTACTTCCGACTGCTGAGCTTAAATTTAGGGCTTCGTCACAAATTCACACAATATGCCAATATTTGCACGTGTCAAATACTTCAAAGTAATAATATCCAAGTCCTAAAAGCCTCGAAACCAACATATTACTACGGCTCATCGTCGTACCGCCCCAAAGAGGTGGCCGCCCAAGCACGTTCAACGTCAAGTTCATCATCATCATCACCACCCCGAGCCTATAGTTATGCAACTACTTATGGTGAGAATGAGAAAAACACAAACCCCTTAATCAGTCACACTGTGCGAATACGTAAGTGTCTGTAACGTTTAAGTAGAGTAGAGCTTAGCCATTTTTAGATTTTTTCAAATTTTAATTCAAGTTTAAACCCAGATCAAAAACCTAATTAACTCAGTCAATCCCCGGCGCGCAATTCACCGCTCCAAGCCGACTCGCGAATTCATGAATCGACGCAATCGTCAACATCGGAAACAATCGCAACACCACCGCGCCGCCAAGCCCGTCAATCAACAGCAGCAGCAGTTGAGCCCGAATAGCACGCTGAAACGACGTAATCTGGCGTTGCGCTCGTCCCACCCCCAGACGGGCCAGGCGACGAGTGTCTTCGCGAGTAAGGAACGCGGCGAGCGGGTAAGTTTACTTTTTCTGATGAGACATTTATATCATTTATTGGGCACATATCAATTAAACTTTTTTTGTCTTGGCCAGAATCCATTATCTACATACACACACGATCTGATTAATTTTTAAATGTGTGACTCCACTGTCAATACTCTTAACCGGGCCTGAAAGCGAAAGAGTTTGAACTTCACAGTTAGTTTCTTTCTTCGAAATAATCATTTCATCATTATTCGAAAACGGACGCCTTTTTCGCCCACCATGATTTTATAGTCAGTTCGGAAAGGATTTTTATTTTCCGGCTCTTTTCGTTGGTATTGGTCTTTGTGTTTTTTGATCCCAGGTGATCATCGGGGTGGTTATTTTTCTCGTGGAGTTGCACTTGAACACGTCACTTACGCTTTTTTATCCCCTTGTCGCATAGAGTGTTGGTCACCGCCTTATTAAACTTGATAATTATAGGAGTAAAGCCTTATAAATCGTTATAAACCACTTTCTATTGTGTTGATAAGGATGGTCTCAAAGTTAAAAGGTTGTTTGTGATCAAATCTCGAGTAGGCCCGCACTTCATGGTCAAGTGGCCAAGTCCAATCTTTTTCTTACCTTGTCTTTCAAGGGCCCAATCGGACCGCGTGGACCCGCCGGTATTTGCCACATCGAGCGCTGTGTTGACGCCGTCGAGCAGCGCCTGGCCGCCAAGGAGCAAGTGATGAAGCTGAAGCAGCCCGAGGCACCGGAACCGATTGCGTTCAATGTCGGCCTTGCGAGTAATTTCTCGCGAACGCATCAAAACCATGGCATCGTCGTCTACGACACGAGTCAACTCATTTCACGCCATGGCAAACCGGGTGGGTACGATATGCGAAGTGGGATTTTTCGTGCTCCCGAAGCAGGTAAGAAAACTTGACAAATTTTTGACGAGTGTATCATCACTCCGGTAAACGACTTGTTTCCGCATCTGGTGTCCCACTGGCGCCATATAGACTCAAACAGGGCGATTTGCATAAACTGCAACTCATGGACACACACACACACACACTTGACATTGTGTATCGAATGATTGTGTATCTAAGTGTGAAGTTGCTTATCGGCTGATCAAAGTACCCCATCCCGCCCAAAAACCGAAGTACAAACTTCAAATGAGGCTATTTTTGCTATATATGGCGATAACACGTTGTATGGATGATTTGCCACACATAAAAGTAGCGCCCCAAGGTCACCGAAACTTTCACATTATGAAGAAGCCGCGCTTTGATCATTCGTAGCAAGCAAGTTTTGTGTGTATATGTTTGCCCATTAAGTTTCTGATGAAATTTCGATTTGGCACCTGATCCCAATAAATTTGTACTTTTCTTAGGTATCTACCACTTCACGACGACGGCATTCGCGTTGACCAAGCCGCTATTCCTATCGATTGTCGAGGAACGTAAAAAACGTTTATGCACCATCACCTCCCAAATCAAGTACGACTTCTGTTTTTATGACGCCTTAATTTTTATGAAAACAGGTCGAAGCCAAAAACACGGGGGAAACCTTGACCTACAACAAGTGTGTTGTTTTATGCCAAACAATCTTCGAAAAAATCTTTCATCAATAACAGACACTATTTTGATTTGTTTCGTTTGGGTCTCTTGCGTGTATTTTTGGTATTTTGGCATGTTTTTCCGCGTCGTCAAAGTGAACATTTTTAAACCAAGATTCAACTTCAGATACCAGACCGCTTCCTGCTCGGCAACGACGAGATTGGAGCGTGGCGCAACTGTCTATGTGCAATTGGTGAAGGGCGAATTATTCGGCCACAGTTACCTCTTCTCGACATTTACCGGCTACAAACTCAGCTGACTCACTCGTAATGTACAGTACCGTCTTTCTTTTTTACTCTGCCAAATGCCGCGCAGACGACTTGACACCAACAACAAAACCGAATGTAAATTTATAAAAAAAACGAAAGAGAGAGGGGAGCCCGAAGTCTTGCATACTGTAGAAATTCGTTCAGTTCATCATCATCCAACCAGCATTCACCCAATTTTCCTGTCAAATATAAAACCAAAGTAAAACATACATGTATCATATCATTCGATCTGACACGCATGTGAAGGCCTATATCAAAAGCCCATATCAAACGTCACCAATCCTGTCATATCCGTGTTCTCACATCTATTTGTCGTCAATGCAGCTTTTATTGGGCAACACAAATTATTGAACTATAATTGGAACACGTCTTTTTGGCACCAGTTATAAGTAAAGAACAATAACACAGCAGATCCACTTATTTAGGGGGAAGATGGATAGAGTGAACTGTATTTATATGAAAATGAGAAATGATGAAGAGTGTGTTCTGAACTTGAAGCGCATTTTAAAACTAAAAGTTTACTGTATCGAGTAGCCAGATGTCACCGTTCGCTGGGTGAGGACTTCATGGCACAGGTCGCATACGCGAACGGGTTTATTTCCGCCAAACTAATATATTTAATCATTATATTTACAAATTTTCAAAACAAAAAAAAACTGACCTTAGCAATGACCAGTCGATTCTTCGAGACCTTCTCGGCAACGCACCTGCCACAGTGGCGACAGTGATGCTTTCTCAGCCGCATACTAAACTTTTCATCCGTGATCTGACACTTTTCCGTTTCGGCCCAGGGTGGCTCCACTTGGATTTGATCCAGTATGCGATACTTGAGTCGCTGGGTCGACACCTCCAAATTGAAGATAGTCAGGCCTTCACTGTTTGGCACCGCCAGCACGGAGCCAAGTCGAGCCAGGGCAACGCACAGACCCGTGTCGCCATTTGAATAGGCCAAGAACATGGCCGTATTTCCGTCCAAGTCGGTCTCATTGATTGGATAGCTCGGATCGTGCTCCATCAGCATGTTGAACTGCTCGACGACATTGTCCCCACTTTGTTATGAATGAATAATTAATACGACAAAAGTTGTAACAAACCCATGAAAGGCCAACAAATGAAGGAAATTCTTGCCCTTTGCATTCGGCAATTTCGGGTCAATGTTGGACTGTGCCAACAGGATTGGCGTCACCGTCGCCGCATTCCACCGCGCCGCCAAATGGAGACAATTATTACCGCTCTCATCCGCCAACTTGGCCTCGGCGCCGCACTGGAGCAGGATTTCGATTATCTTGCCCAGATCCAGCTCAGTGGCCAGGTGAAGAGGCGTTGATTGATTGCGATCCGTAGCGTTGATCTCACCACCGGCCAATGTCAAATTGCGAATGATGAACTCGTCGCCTGTTTTCACTGCCAGATGCAGTGGGGTACTGTCGTCGCCGTCCTTTATATAGTAGTAGTTCAACAGTTTCCAAAAAATTACAAAGTCGGTCAGTAACCAAATCTTACCCGAGTTCGAGAGTTCACATCGACGCGGACTTGGACGAGGAAGAGAACGGCTTCGATGTCTTTCGCATTGATTGCCGTATGCAAGAAGTTCAGGCCCGACTTGTCAAACTGCTCGGCAGTGGTCGGCTCCTTTTCGAGTATCTGCTCGGCTGCTTTTGTATTTTTGACTCTACAAACATGGTTGCATTTTTCAACTTTCAAATTTGAATTTATCACCTCAATGCAGTTGAAAACGGCGTCAAACCGTCATTGTTCTGTAAGCGCAAGTTGATACTGTTATGATTAATTAGCATTTCGATGATTTCCTTGTGTTCAAATATAATGGCAATGTGCAGCGCCGTGTTGCCATCTTCGTTGGCATAGTTGAGATCGACATTGGCATCTAACAACGCATTTATCACTAATAAAAAGCCATGTTCGGCGACATGATGCAATGGCACTTGGGGTTTGGTTGTTATTGGCTTGTAACTATTCTGGGCATTGTTCTGATTTGGCTTTTCACTCTCTGTCCCATCGCCAAATGGATTTCCTTCTTCTTCATCAGCTTCCGATCCGCCAAACGGATTTCCCTCGTCGTCGCCGTCGTCATCATCACCGAACGGATTTCCTTCATCGTGTGCATCTCTCCCGGCTTCGGCCAGGATTTGGTCGAGACTCTTTGGCGTGTCATCATCGTCCTCATCATTAATAGTAAGATCAGTATTGTCACTACTGCGCGGTGCCTCGTGAATATTAGCGCCATTAGTAATGAGAAAGACGGCACCCAACTCATTACGTTCTTTGAGACATCGATGCAGCAGTGTCCGGCCCGTTGAGGACCAATTGTCAACATCGGCGCCCTGGGCAACGAGCGTCTCGGCAATGTGAAATAACTCGTGTTTGAGTGATAACCACAATGCAACATTCCCGTCTTGATCGGGCGCTTCCTTATCGGCCCCGCGAACGCACAGAATCTCGACAACTTTGTCCAAATTGTTCACGACGGCCAGTGTCAGTGGCGTCCGGCCCGGTTGTACCGTCAGATTGGCATTTGCGCGGTTGTTGAGCAGGAAGAGACACGAAGCTTCTGACTTTTGCTCAATTGCACCAACCAACAACGTGTCCCCATTCACCACTTGATCAATGTTCCCGCCCAATTCGAGTATGGACTCAGCCAAAGTATGCTTATTGTGTTGCAAGGCCAAACCCAATGCCGAATGGTGCTCATCATCGCCGACAATTGTCTTCACTCCTTGCTTGTTCAATGTCGCAATCAGCAACTCGGCACAATCGAACGATTGATTCGCCAGTGAAATGTGCAAGGCACTGCCGTCCTTGATTGTCTCCTGATCCGGCATAACCGTATTGATGTCAATGCCCTTTTCAATTACTTTCTCAAGCAGTTGACGATTCTGCTGGATGACAATCGTATGAATTAATGCTTCACCCACATGATTACAGTGCTCCAAATCGGGTTGACCATTATCCAAGAGTAGCTCAGCGGCGGGGACCATGTCATTCCGCACCAAAATGTGCATGATTGAATCGC
>SCLD01094060.1:0-12154 GCA_004367895.1 Oikopleura longicauda | reverse complement strand
AAAAACAAATACTATTAAGTGAAAAAAGAGATAAGGGGTCATACATTAGAGTGGAACACCCGATATTGAACTTGCATTAGACATGAACACTTTCATATGATTTTGCACACAAAGTGTTCCGCTCCAATGTGTGCAAGTACTATACCAGATTGTCGGCTCTAATTTGTGGCCCCCTTTATCAAAAAAGGCATCCGATATTAAGGACGGAAAGTTTGGACAAGCGCAGTCCGTGGATCCCCGATGAAAATTTCACCGAGCCAAAAATTCCTTTCTAAAATCTCACAATTTCTCTGGACTTTTTTCTCTTAACATTTATGGTCTATTTTCAAATCTTTTTTCCTCTTTTGAAATCATTCAAATTCTCCTTCTTGAAGATAATCACACTTTTGCGACATTTTATTGGGCTCAATTAATTTTCAAAATGTCAATCCAGTGTGTCATTATTATTTGTCACTTTTATTGGTCATTTTACAATTTGAGTAATTACAAAATTTTGAACTAAAATTACCATGGTAAGTAATATCATATGTAACATATGATATGTTTCGTCATAAAACATTTTTCAAATATTGGGGTCGCCCATTAGAGTGGTACACTTGTTCTTAAAATTGCACACATCAGAAAGGAAAACTTTATGTGACCCGCTTTATGTGACCCACTTTTTGAGACCCGCTACATTGAAATTCTCGTCGATAATATTTTTGAAAATTTGAAATTTTCATCAGAAAATTTCCTGATCTGATATTTCTAGAATTCATCATTGTTTATTTATCTGCTCGTGCTCAAGTCGTCTTATCGGAAAATATTACTCGAAAATGAGCACAAAGAGTTTAATAAAAATACTAAGGACCAGATGTGGACCCTTATTGACAAATCCTGGAAAACTCGACCATTTTTTTTAAAGGTTCAGTTTTTGGGATAGTGAATTGGCCCAATTTCTGGAAAACCATCTTTTCACGGAATTTTAATTTGAGCTAGTGAATAAGCTCGATTTCTGGTAATCTCGTCCGTTTTCGCGAAGTTTCAGTTTTCGGGTGGTGGATCCGACCCGATTTCTGGAAATTTCGTCAAAAATATTTATGAAATTTCAGTTATTCGGGTGTTGAGTCATCCCAATTCTGGACAAGTTTTCCAAATATTTGGATGAGTTTTTGGCTGACTCATGCCCGGAAAATTTACCGATAAGGGTTTCCGAATCTTGGAAAAGTAAAACGTCAAGTGTTGTTTCTAATGGAGTTTCTGATAAAGATCATCCCTTGTGGCCATTATTCGAGCATCACGCTGGAGGACCACATGGTTTCATTTGGAGTTCAAAGCTCGCCAATGTTTTCAGATTAAGTGGTCTTCTTGTTATCGATAGTGCAATTGATGCTGCTATAAAGAATATCCGAAAGCAACATGAACTTATTGCATCCGTTTGGTAAGATTTGATAGTTTGAGATCCGTCCTATACTGACGAAGTAGGCACCCTCAGCTTATTGAAACCCTTGGACCCCGACTAAACTTGACCCAACTAAGAACCTGCATTTTTCGGCATTTCCACCCGTAACTATAAGTGAGTCTATAACTCTTGATACAAATTTTCGGAAATGGTCATTGCCTGTTAACTTCCGATAAAACATACGACACAAAATCTCTTGAGCTTTTTTTGAGCTATTAGCTTTTTTCCACCATTATTGACATTTTCGACCCTAAAATACGAAAAAACTCCTAACCGGAACCAATTTTAGTGAATTGAAAATAGATGCAGGTGGCGACGACCAACTTTCATCATTTCATTCCGAATCATCACAGCAAGACTTTCCAAATAAAAATGACTTCACTGAAAATTTCGAAATATATTTTAGAGATTTTGTAAAAATTCACCACGATGAGTTTTCCGCAGAATCAAACCTTCAGTGGGCGTTCACTTTTGTTGAAACAGTTATTGCTAGAAGAAACACTGGTGGCGGAACTGATGAAGTCAAATATATAAACCGGGAAGACCTGAGAGAATTATTGACAACTTTTGGTGATACTTTTACTGGTGAGATTTTTTGAAAATTACAGAAATACAACCTACGCGCACGCCTACGCACTCGAATTCTGTAGGGCTAATTTTCGGAATAAATTTTCGGAATAAAGTCTGAGAAATGACCAAATGAGTAAAACCAAATTTAAGATCAGGACTTTTCTGATTTCATGATCGAAATCGTTGGAGGAGATTATCTGGATTTCTTCCCAGAAGACTTAATAGCAACTTTGATGACTCCATGGGTTCAACCTCCAGCTGATGATAAAGCACGAGAATCGATGGCTCCACGACTAACCAAAATGGTATTTCCTGATAGTGAACAGCCCGAAAGTCCGAAACCGGCGAAAGGAAAAGCCGGAAAGAAGAAAAAAGGCTGAAAAGCTTGAAATCACTTTTCTATATTTTTTTGTTTTATTTTCTGTATTAAATATAAATATTCACCAAGCCATTCGAACCGAAACCGAGGTTTTACGAATACGAGACTTCGGGATTCAATAATGTGGCCTTCAGCATATATAGGTCATATGATATGACTAACCTTTATAACCGCTCCCTCCGGAAATTTTTGAATTGATGACTCATACATGTAAAACATAGAGGACGTCAGCACGATCTGTCTTTACGCAACTGTTTGGTAAAGTTCCGCACGGTTCCGCACAGCCGTTCGGACATATATGATGCATTAAAAGCTGGAGATCTCGACTATTGAGGTCTCGAGTTCGAGAAAATCGGGGAACATTTTCAAAATCGGACAATGTCTACCCGATATTCATTCTATGGTCATTTCAGTGAATATGATATTTTATTCCATAACAGATCATATACATGTATATCATAAATGTCACATTAATGGAATTCAAAGTAGGATATTATATCATTGATATCGCCTATAATTTGTAGTGTGTGCACAGTGGTTTTTGTCTCCTGTCGGGGATCAGTTTTTGAACCGGTATCTCGACACGTGGTTTCTCGACAGTTTGAGTTGACTGGTGTTATTTCACAATTGTCCAAAGGTCTTAAAATCTTAGAACGCGTCAAAAAGGCAACTCGACATGTTGGCAATCATTTTGGAAATCAGATAAATGTCAGTTAGATCACATGTCCTTTTACATACTGCAATTGTAACTGCATACATAGGAGCAAATTATTCTGTGGTGCATATATATTTTCCAGAAATGAATGATTTTTGGACATCAATATCTAGTTTGATGAGATGGACAATATAATATATATACAAGAATATAGAATATACAACAAAATGAAGAGACTAGAAAAAGAAATTAACAAATATAGTCGCTGGGTTCTGGACAAGTTGATTACTCGACAGCAATAACGGCTCGTTATTGTCGAAATAGACCATCCAACTTAAAGGTGATGGATATAATTAGAGTGAATTCCAAGAAATTTCAAAACTTTCATTTTCAAGCCTAAATTGTCATTTTTGATGAAAAATAAAAAAAAATGTTAACTAGAGTGAATCTTGGATTTTAACAAATTCACCTTATATATGATTTTCCAAAATTTTCACGAAATAGTTATTTGAATGACCATTTTCAGGAAAATCGCGAAAATCATATATAGCGTGAGTTCGTAAAAATCCATGAATTCACTCTAGTTATCATTTTTAAGATTTTTCATCAAAAATGACAATTTAGGCTTGAAAATGAAAGTTAAGAAATTTCTCGAAATTCACCCTAGATATAATCTACAGAAGTATTCATCAAAGAATGAATATGAAACCGACACAGTATTTGCTGGTTTCTCGAAACTATGACAAAATTATTGCCCAAGTGTTGCTCAATTGAAAAAATAACAACACTCAACTAAAATTGTCAAGAAATCAACGAATATTCATGAATTTCATGGCCGAAAATTGTTTTGGTTCTGTGCCGATTTCGTATGCAATCGTTGCGTATAGAACTGTATACAAGACTGTTCGTCGACAAAGTGAACTCATGGTCTGGACCAGGGATGAAAGAACAGATTTTCTGTTTAACACTAAGTCCATGCCACGAACAAGGACTACTGATGTATGATTTTTTGAAACCGTTCAATAACCAGCTGAGATCGGTCACTCAACCAGGTGTTTTGATTGGCGTGATTGGCTAATCAGCCTCAAGAGTACCATCCGAAAAGCTATGATATATAAGGACCTGATTCATTCGATAACACAAATTAAAAATGTCTACGCAAGAAAGAATTGACCTATTAGAATCAAAAATAACACAATTAGAAAATGAAAATTGCATCCTAAAATCAATGTTAAAGGGTCAAATAAGTTTTGGAAATCAAATGACGGAAACGGCTTCCAAAATGGATGAACTTCTCGAAAAGAAAATGCTGGAAATTGAGTCATTGACCAATCAACTGCTTGCAAAGTCGCCTGGCAGCATCGTAAATCTGAATGATTTTAGCATCGATCTCGATGCGACAACGACGCTGCAAACTGGATTTTTAGAAAATCAAAAACATCTGAAATTGAAAAAACAAAGGCTCGAAAACGAATTCGAAAAGACCAAAGACGGAAAATTCAAATGTCCATACACTGATATTTGTAGTCACGCATCGAAAATGCGTCACAATTTAATCGCCCATATTCGAATTCATACTGGTGAGAAACCATACGTCTGTGATATTTGTGGACAAGGTTTCGTAGAACATGGCACTTGTAAAAAACATATGGCACGAAAACATGGATTTTGTCAATCGAGCCACAAAAGAAAACGAAAAAGAACCGACAGTGATTCTGAGCAGGGATGAAAGAACAGATTTTCTTTCGTTTTATATTCTGTTATGTGTTATGTAAAGAAACTTCAGACTTTGCAACTTAAAACTTTCCAACTCCACGATCTTAAAAACTAAACTTATCTTTCATCCCTGGTCTGGACCAGAGAAGATTGGACACGCATATCCGATAGTTGTCCGAGTACGAGTCCGAAGTCCAGATTTCGTCCACGTCCATTTCCGAATCCGAGTCCGAAATTGAAATTTTTAATGTGTTAGAGTCCTTGTCCGAACTCATGTCCGAACCTATGCACGTGCCCACCCTTCTTATGGTGGATTGTAATGAGTTGATCAAATGGTCTGTTACATACCGTCGGTTGTAAATACCATGGGATTTTACCATCAATAGATAGCATAAACGGTTTACCATCAATGAATAGCTTAAACGATTACCATTATTTTTCGAAACGGTTAGAAATATATTTGGTTAATATATAATTTAATATATTAAATACATAATTTATGCATTTCATATCAAAATTAATGGCTTGAACACGAAAGAACTTTAACCAACTCAGAATTTCGGAATCGTTTTGGTATTCAGAAGCGTCTTTTCTGCTAGTTTTCCATCCCAATTGCAACATAACAACACTGAACTCAAATTATCTAAAAAAATCAGCATATATTGTACAAAGTCCCCATGTGGGCAATAAACTATTTAAAAAAAAAATATTCATTCTTTACAGTATGTAATACTGTATATAACTGCATATTTTACGATCGAGAATATTTGATCCATCTCATCTAACTTGTTATTGCTGTCGAGCATTCAAATTGCATTTCTAGATTTTCTATCTATGCACCACGAAATAATTCGCCTCTTTAATTTTATGTATTTAGTATGTAAACGCACGTGATCTAACTGACATTTATCTGATTGACTTTTGCCAACATGATTTTCGAGTTGCCGTTTTGACACGATCTTTAATTTTGAGGCCTTCGGACAATTTTGAAATAATAAAACTCAACTCAGATCGTGACACCAACAGACCCATTTGAAAATGGGGCTCCACGACGGAAAAAACCCCTTTGCACTCCCTATGATATATGGCTAGGGTTGGAAAGAATCTAACGGGCTGCAATTGTGAAGAATTAAGAATGACGAAAAATGATACCAATAAATTATTCGAATTCTAGAATTTCGAAATCGAGAATCGATTTTCATACTTTTGCGTGGGTGTGTGCGTAGGTGGGTCCCAGTATCTCTGAATAATCTACAAAATGATGCTCTGATCAATTGTTATGCTTGTAATATGGCCGCCAGGTGACGCTGAAAAATAACAGTCAAGAAAAAAATCGTCATTGATTTAAAAATTTTTGCAATCTATATGAAGGGTTCATTATTGAAACTCGAATCATCGTATTCGCAAAAACTTGTAATCGTTTGGCGAGTATATCTGTCTAGCAATCAAATTGTCGCGAAATCAGCGAATATTTGTCGGTGTCCTTTTTTTATCGATCGGCGGTTTTTGAATGCGTCTTTTGATTTGTTAGGCCTGTGGACCAAAAAGCACGTGATGATTCTAGAAAAGGAATTTGAAACTAATAGACATCAAAACCCAGTGAAAATTATTCATCACATGTTAGATACTTTCTACTGTAAAACGTAAGAAAAAATGAACTTCATTATACAGTATAATTTATACTGTAAAATGAATTTACCTTTTATGGCCTGTATATTTTCTAAAGTATCATTTGAACTGAATCTATAGTTATATCTTGTCATATCATATGAGGCATATTCAAACCGCACTTACCTTAAAATATAGAAAAGTGATTGAAACGGAGCATCATATCATATGATTGATATTACGTATATGACCTACGGTATGTGTATATGACCTACGGTATGTGACAAACCTCTTCAAAGTAAAGTTGAATAAAGTCGCCGTGTAAAAAAGCGATAGTGTTCATTACGAAATTTGGTAAACAGAATAATCAAAGTGCAATCGACAAGACAAAATTGATGCTTAGAATTTATTTTGAAGTACTAGTTATTTTGACACAGATTCATGCTAAGATCCAATTCATTTCGAAACCCAGTCATTGTTGTAATTGATCTTCGAGAAACATTAATTCTTCACAGGCGTCACGTGAACCTTTACAAAAGAATCATTAACCTATTTTGAAAGGGCCGACAAACCTGTACAAATGAATCGGCATCGGCATGATTGGCGAAGAAAGCGCATACGAGCCATGATTTTTGCATTTTGTTTTTGTTTTCTCATTTCATTTTCGTAGCGAAATATTGTTTGAGTATTTCGTATTTCTTCAGCGCGAATTCCTTCTATCATTGCCGCTAAATGTGTGAAGGTTTTTTGGAGTTCTTCAAGATTTAAAAAAACTTACTAAATGAATTTGATCCACGATGCGTATTTCGGACCAAACCAGTGGCCATGCAAAATATCATAAGAGCGAAGATTTTCATTTCTTAAAAAATCTTATAAAAAAAGTTGATCGTTCAAACTGAAATTCACGGGGAATGAATGTTTGAGAAGACATGGATAGTGTGAGACCTCGAAAAATTTTTGTCCAAAAATGAAAAAATGTTTTCGAACCTTTTTTCTGAATTTGAATAAAAATCTATCAAAAATTAGTCCAAAAATTGGATTTTCCAAGGTCTCACACTAGATATGGATAACAGCGAGAAATGAAAGGGAGATTTGGAACTTCCAATTTGGAAGTGATACATCTGAAAAACTCGTATCAACTTAAATACGAAAAACTTGCTCCAAGTCGCCCTGGCTCTATTCGACGCCCATGGAAAACTTCTTTTCATATATATCATTATAATATACATATAAATTATATGATATAATATATATAAATATAAATTTCGGATCAAATTGATGAGTCGTCATATGGCTGCTAGCTGCAAATTGCCATTCGTCAAAATGTAGTTTTGTAACAAATATAGAAATATTATTTCGAGTAAAACATGATGAATTAAAATTGTTCGATGAATAAAAAGTTGACAGTTATTATTTATATCATATAAATTATATGTATTCTGTGTAAACACTTATCAAAGGTGAATAAAATATTTTCAATATATATTCAATATATGTAAGTTATATATACAATATGTTTAATACTGTTTATAGCCTAAGAAGAGCTCAAGATGTTCCTCCTACAATTCGACGGCGGGTTGATTTCTCACCGGAAGCGGACAGGAAATGATCCTGGGCTGCTCTAAGAATGCCAACTTTTTATCGATATCCTCGGTGGGTGACCTTGGCGACGTCCTCGGCGGGAGAAGAGGCTTCTCAATAATGGATACCATGCATCAAGTCTAGGAGTCCAAGTGAAAGTAGGCAAACTTTAACAGTCACAATACGAACTGGTTATTTTTAACCACCTTGACTCAAAGACTTAAAGAGTCTTAAAAGGGATTTTATGGTGAAACCGTTATTTTTATGGTTAGTTCATTTTTTGGTCATTTTAGGGTCATTTGGTAAAAAATTATCAATTCGTATTGTGACTGTTAAGCTTTCGCTCTAGCATTACACACAAAAAATGATGACGCTACTCTTAAGGATTTAAGTTTACCAAATGGCAAACTCTATAATAGAATTTTGAAGCTCCCTTTAACTGTTTTGTATTGTCTGTTCAAATATTGGCAGTGAATTATCTCAGTCGGAAAGATAGTAAGTTTTAAGTATAGTATGAAACAATTTCATTCGAATTTGAAATGCTCAATTTTCTTAAAATCTTTATATTCGGCAATTTTTATTTTGATGATTCCAGTTTTTTGTTAAATCATACCGATTGTATCAAAATATGTAACGAACTGAAAATGAAATTACCAAATGCGAACGACAATAATTTAATTTTGGAACAACTAAGATCGCTTTATGGAAAACAAAATATAACAGAGATTTTTACATCGAATGAGACAAAACCAACTAAGAATTTCCTCGCTTACTTTATCGTTCAAGTCCTGAGCTGGTATAGGGGATGACACATTAGTGTGAAAAAGCTTCATATGAAAGACCAGGTTTTCCACTCTAATGTGTCCCCCCCTTTTGAGTTTGTGCATTCCGTTTGCGCGAAACGTTTAAAAACGTAGTAAAGAAAGTCGGCGATTTTGAATAACATGTTTTGAAGTTTAAAAAACCGACTCGACCCTGGGATTCGAGCCTGGGAAGTTTATATTTAAATTAAGGAAAATTCTCAGGGAATTATTTTCTTTAAGATGCAGAGTATGACTTTCAAAAAAATAAATGGACATCTGCTGGGAAAGAAATAGATTATTCAAGGTGGAAAAATGTGTCCAGTTCAGGGATCACCGACGGATAGTCGTTTTTTGTCAAGTGACTCTCATCTCGGCCCAGTTTTCGGCTCACCCATGGTCTTTTATATAATTTTGCTCAACTTGTTTCATTTTTACCAAAATGGGGTCTCAAAAAGTTGCAAAAAACCTATTTTCATGTTTTTTCAATTTTGCGTGGTCGGTCGAGCAAAGACGATAAAGAGAATTCAATTCTGCACATTTTGATATCTATATGATACACTATATCATATAAGACCCCTAACGGGAATAAATATGATGAATTGCTCACATAAGAGAGAAAGAAGAGGACGACTCTCCGAATAGACAATAAAGAGGGCGCCATTCAGATAATCTTGGGGTGATGGACTTTATGGGATGTCAAAATAATATGTAAATTGGTGTAACTTCGGCCTTTATACATTTCGAAAACTTTGCGTGGGCGTGTCATGCGTGGGTCACGACGAATGTCTCATCCCTTAACGGGAATCAATATCATGATTATCTAAATGGCGCCCCAGTATTGTATACTCGGAGAGTCAATTTCAATGCGGCGGAAGTTGGTAAAATTGATTTCTGATAAAGCCCCCATAATCAATCTAAACGATACTTTCCAATTTTGAACGATCGAATATATTGGCGAAAGCTGGATTTCCGCTCCTATGACGGAACAGGATATCGTCAATCTGATTTTGAAAAGTTCTATTTGAACGTATTCTCATCAACAGATTTGTTAAAAGGAAATTGTGATGATGCTCTTTTCGAATCAAGAATTAAATGTGTGAAAGGTGGAGTCAATTTTTGTGCCATATAGGGGGTACCAGATGAGACTCGGTCACTTTGGTCCAGGGTTGAACCACATCAGAGTGCATCGCTTAACATTCTCAATCATATGAAACCGGTGCACTCTGATGTGGTTCAATCCTTTACCAAGCGGAACACTCTGATGTGGTTCAACTCTAGACCAAGTGACAAAGTCTCATCTGGCACCCCATATACATTACGGTACAGGTATATTTATTAACATGTATTTTCAGGCTATTTTCTACGTGAGAATTTAACTCAATACAATTTAATGACGGATTTTGATGTGGCTTGTCCAAATGGAATTCACTCGCCGCTGAATTCAACACATGCACTTGAGTTGGCGGGTAAAGGGGGTCAAACATTAGAGTGGAACACCCAATAGTGGATCGTATGGTCAAGAATCATTTGTAAGTTGTCACTCTAATGTGCAGGATCAAGACCAAGTGTTCCACTCAAATGTATGCAATACCAAGGCGGGTTTCCCGCTCTAATGTGTGACCCCCCTATTAAGTCTTTACCGAAAATATCGATCGTAACCAATTTATCTTATTTTTATACTTAAGATTCTGACAGCGATGCGATGCAAATTGTTTTCACCGATTTCAAACGGTTTAACGAAACGCATTTTTGGAGCGAATCAAAGCAAGAGTGGCTTCACCAAGATGCTGACAAACATTTAAATAAAATTGGTGATTGGCTTAACGAGCCATATAAAGGAGCAGGTAATAATCTAATCGTTGGATCCAAAATATTTTTGTTTTGTGATTTTCTAACGATTGATTCAAACATTTTCAGAATCCTTATTTAATAATGAAGTTGTATCCGATGCCAAAACTGAGTTGATAAATACGAAAGGTCGGGATCTAAAGGATTTTTTTTAACATAAAGTCTTGCCACTGGTAAAGTGGGATTAGTTTCCCGGTTATCCTTAGGTCCTGTTCTCGCGTGGAGCAGTATAGACTATAAGTTCGCCCAGATCAGGTATACAGACAATAACTATCGGGAAGACACACTGCACTTTATCGTAGATTGTACTAAAATATACTGATACAGTGATCGAATGATACTTAAATGATACGAAGTTGAACTCGGCAATAAACCCAGGCAATATATGGCTGTACTAGTTTATGTCCAAAAAGGTCTCGAAATTCCACCAATGATTCATTCTCAGTAACCAAAAATCTAATTCCCAACAAGACCACCATGCGAACTGCATTTGTCGTCCAACCAGAATACCGACGAGTAATTTGATACAGTGGTGGACATCTATTTCTTAGTAGAATCTTACACCGCCCACGCCTATCTTGAATGTTAACAATAGAGGATGAGGATTTCATCTGCTAAGAGATAGATGTCTACCAGGGTATTTCTTTCTTTAATTTCATTTATTTCATCGGCAGTTTTATTTCGAGAATTCCTATGGCGTTTGATCAAAAAAGTACTGCAAATAAATTCCCATCTCTAGATGTATCCTTTTTCATGCCTTCACGACATAAAATGCCGGTACCTTCGATGGAAAATTCAGCGGTGGCCTTGATGCCAAGGTGGTAGCTGATAGGCCCCATTGGAAGAAGATATGGTGTAAAAGCATTACACTGTAACCATGCGCGAACCCTGAAGCATATTATAAAAAATGTAAATCTCGTAGAAATGAGTCTTGAAGAGATTACTAACCGATAGAGCTCTT
This sequence comes from Oikopleura longicauda, assembly GCA_004367895.1. Taxonomy (NCBI): domain Eukaryota; kingdom Metazoa; phylum Chordata; class Appendicularia; order Copelata; family Oikopleuridae; genus Oikopleura; species Oikopleura longicauda. Next base: position 592 of record SCLD01094060.1, on the reverse strand, counting down.
GAAGATCTTCAGGACTTGGAAGTTCATAGACGGTCCCGTCCTCGGATCCATCATCCAAATGATCCATTGAATCGATAAAAGCGGCGGTACCCTGTGACATAGATATTGCCTGAGGGGCTGGTTTATCTTCAGTGGGAGCAGCAGCGTCATCGAAGTCATTGACAATGGACCAATCACCGTTGTCAGTCATGAAGATGGTGGTTAGCTTGGCATCAAGATAATCGGCAGATGGTTTACCGAAGACGGTTTCAGGCATGACAGAGCCGGAATTCAACTGAACTCGGTTGGACCTGAAGAAAAAGATGAACTCATGAAGTTGAGATGAAATCGTGAAGGTAAGGTTAAATCAATACCTGATGGCGAGACCACGCCGATTCTCTTCAAGTTCTGCGGTGTGGAAGATACTGACCCAGTCAGTGGGCAAAACGGCATGAAGGTGCACCGAATAATCATGGAAGTTTAACATGACGGTGACGGGCTTGGGTTTACGGATGCCACGAAGACAACGTAAATTCAAAATGAAGGGCATCAGGTCGGGGAAGACATCGTCGACGAGTTTTTCAAAGTCATCGGCGGCCATGGGTTCACCATA